>CATIWF010006573.1:0-48564 GCA_949630135.1 Balakata baccata | reverse complement strand
AAAAGTCATCTGTGTCTGACCCCACTGCAAGATTCATTAAAATCTCTGATATTCTATGCAACAAAATTAAAAATATTGTAATTCTACTTTGTGAAAATGAAATACATTAAAAGCGCAACAGATATCAACTTAATACATACGCATTTAAAGCACTAAAGTTCACTATTCTATACATAAAGGCGACCCCATGGCTCTGCATCATCAGTAACAGAACAACTTCCCCAGTTTCACATGCCATGAGCATCCGTGATCAGTTGATGGAGAGCAAAGAACTGTACACCCTAGAGAAGAGAGGCAACATCTATATCCTCACGATCACCGGAGAGGGCGAGCACCGCCTGAACCCTGACTTCATCGATTCCATCCTGTCGGCTCTACGAAGACTCAAAGCTGAGCCAACCTTCCCTTGTTCAGCTCTCATCACCACAGCCCAGGGCAAGTACTTCTGTAACGGGTTTGATCTTGAGTGGGTACAATCCTCTGTACCGCGTTTCAGATTCTTGTTCTCGAAACTTCAGTCACTTGTGTTAGAATTTTTGTCTCTTCCTATGCCAACAATAGCTGCAGTCACGGGCCACTCTTTGGCATCAGGAATGGCCTTGGTTTTAAGCCATGACTACGTGCTTATGAGGAAAGACAGAGGGTATTTGTTCTTTAATGAGATGGATATCGGGTTTGCAATACCTCCTTGGTTCATAAATTTTATCAAGTGCAAGATTACTGATGCTAAAGTCAGGCAAGAGGCCGTTCTGTCGGCCGCAAAATTAACGGCAGCAATGGCTGTGGCGAGAGGGATTGTGCACTCTGCGTACGATGGTGCACAGAGGACTGTTGATGCCGCAGTTAGATTGGGTGAGGAGCTGGTCAAAAGAAAGTGGGATGGCTATGTTTATGCCAACACTAGGATGGAAATTTTCAGAGAAGTGATGGACAAAAATTTGGATGATGAGGGTTTAGAGGAGAATATCAAGAGATTCAACACTCAGTCTAAAATGTGATTTTGTTTTTGTTTTTGGTGAATAAGCTTGAAGAAATGTTAGCAATCTCCATTTCCCATGGTTTTTGCTCAAATTCAGCCCTTTGTTAATTAATACTGCAATTTTTTTCCGAAAGATTTTTATTTCTTTTGGTTCAAAACAAACTCACAAGTATGTTCAAGGAAGAAGATTATTGACAGTTTGAATCAGATTTAAGTTCCGAGTACCGATTAATTTTCAAAATTAATATTTTCCATTTTTTTTTCCCAGATTTCATGCTCTCTTTTCTGATCAAAGCATGAATGTGGAGGTGCATCGATCAAGCATGACAAGAAATGATAAATCGTTATGCTATTTAATTTTTGGCAAAAACCATCCTTTAGTCCTTTAACTTTAGTTTTTTTCTTTTAAGTCCTTCAACTTTTATTTGGTTATATTGATTCCCTGTAACTCTTATTTTGATCGTTGTTGTCCTTGACCAACAGAAGTTGTGGAGATGACGAGCACTCTCCGTAAAACGCAAATGTCACCAAAATTAAATAACAAATTACAAAAAAATAAAATAATATCTAAGTTATACCAAAAAGCTTTGCTAAAAAAACAAAAACAAAAAATTATGCCAAATAGCAGTCATATTCTACCTAACTTTTAGAAATCCACCTCTCAGCATTATGGTATTTTTTTACAAAATTTCAGATTTATACCAAAAAGCTTTGCTAAAAATATTATGGTTTTTTTTTACAAAATTTCAGATTTACAGTGGTTTTAAAGGTATTTAAAAATTTGTTGTAGAATTTGTAGTGATTTTAGTTTTTAGTGGACGGTAGAAAAAAAAAAATTCCACAGGCGCACAGCTTTTTATTTTTTAATTTTTGTTTATGGTGCCGGTTGTTTTCACATTGTGTAAGAGGTGAAAGTGGACATGTGTGCGTGACTTGTAGGAAAACAATGTGTAAAAGTATGTGCAGTAGACATGTGTAGGAAACGGTCTGAACACATTTTTTCACACACTCAATTTTATTTCGGGTCATTCATACGCTGTCTATGCACTCACCCAAATAAATTATTACATTATTTTTACAATATAAATCAAATATTTGATTATTTTTATCATAGAGATATATTAAATTGTTATTATTATTTAAAATTTTTATTTTTCAATAATTATAACCCTACTAATTTATTTTAAAATTTTTACAAACTTATACAGATAAAAATATGTATACAAATAAAAATAGAAAACTTTTTGTTTTTTATTTTAAAAAAATTTTCAGCCGTGATCACATTGTGCGTTAGTTCAACCAGCGCAATAGTATTCATCTAGCGCCTGTTCAACTGGCATTCTCCCTTTTGATTGATCTTTTCGATCTAAAAACTACCATAAATTTTGAATTTTGTAAAAAATTACTGGTAATTATTTTTTTCATTTACACTAATCTAAGAAATACCCCCCATACTTGGTCCACCTCCCTGATACTGTGAAAGGTGGTGGATCTTTGTTGATGAAAGCTCCTATTTTTCTAATTTTTATTCTGGTCCTGTAATTTCTGCTGGTTATTAAAATTTTGGGAAAGTATATATGCAATTTTCACAATTTTCGACCCAAATGATGAAAGAGACACATGGGCAGTTCACCCTATAATTTACAGGCTACGCAGCCACCATGACCATATTGATCAGAAATTTACTCGTCCTTTGGTGAAAAAACGTTTTTTTTAAGAAAGAAACGTAATTAAAACAAGCAATAATATATGGAAAGTTCATTACCTAGACATGGTTGCAGCTACTCCTACTATTAACTCAGCTAAGAGCATCCTCATCCTCATCCAAATAAGAATTACAAAATGAGGTATATTCGCATAAAAAAAAAATTTACAAGCTTGCAATTAATGAAAAAGGAAAGAATGAAAATTTTATTTGGGCAAAAAATTTAAATATATCCTATTTTTATTATTTTATAATATTTTTAATTGTAAAGAATAAATATAATATATTAAAATAATAATTGTATTTGTCAATTGTATAAATAAAATGAATTTAAAAATATAGTTAAAATTTTATTGATATAATTATAAGATCACATTTTGCAATTGCAAAGGAAACAATACTTTAATATGTATATAAAATAAATAAATGGTTAATACATATGGTAGAGATGATATCAGCTATTGGGAACGAGGAGTGGTTGTGTTAAAGGGGATTTTGGCCTGGATTCTTTGGTGTGATTTTTTTTTATTGGACCAAGAAATGAATGGTAGGAGATGCTGCAATATGTGCAGGAGATGATGCAATGATGTGAGCGGTGGGAGAAGATGCTTGCTTAAATCAGGTCTCTATATCAAGTCAACGAAAAAGTGTTATACATATAAGCAAATTTTACATAGGACCCTATAATTATATTAAAAAATGACTAAATTTTCGTCGTGATGAAAAAAATATTTTCTGTTAGCCTTGAATGCACTAAAAGCAAAAAAAATACAACGTCAAACAAATGAAGCCTAAGTTTTTATTGGCTTGCATGGTGTATATATGTGTGAGCATATAGACCGTACCTAAGTATGCAAATTGCAATACCCTAAATGAATTTCACATCTTCAAACACACAGAGAAATGTTGGATATTAAATGTAAGAAAGTAAATTTGAAAAACATATTAAGTTTGATTTTCACATCTAAAAGAGACGTGAAAGAAGAAATGTTTATAAAACTTAAATCTAACTAATAGTAAATAGTAATTCCTCCGTCCGAAAAAGATTGTCCTAGTTATATTTTTATATATATTAAGAAAATTAATTAATTTAGCTAAATAAATAAATTTTGCTTGATGTTTTAAAAAAAATAAATTTTATTTATTATTATCTTAAAAATAACTATTTGAACTATTTAATGTAAGATTTAAATTAATATTTATATAAATATCAATTTCAAAAGTTATTTAAAGCAATAATTAAAAAAAATAAATAAATATTTAGATATATATAAATAAAGATATGTTAGTAATTGAATAAAATAACTACACTTCAAAATAAAATAAATGACCTATAATTTTAGATAATTAAAAATAAAAGTGACCATATTTTTTTTTTTTGGACAGAGAGCGTAATTAATTGGTTGGACCGTTTAAAGAAAAAACCATTAGCATTAATAGGTATTAGGGCATCCAAGTCCCCTTGTAACACCACTTGCACATACGAAGAATTCAATTGTAAATTTGCAAGGTTTCAACATTTAGAATGAAGAATTCAATTGTAAATTTACAAATTTTTAACACTTAGAAATAAGAAATTGATTAAAAAATTTTAATAGATCCTATTTCTATTATTTTAATATAATTTAAATAAAATTAATAAAAAATATTTTTAATAATATATATATATAATTAATTAATATTTAATATTATTTATTGAATTGTATAATTAAAATTAATTAATATGTCATTGATATAATTAACTTTAGTTTTATAATAATTTTATTTATATAATTAATTATATTAATTTAATTTTATATTATGAAATTAAATTCATCAAATTAATTATATTTTTAATTTTTATATTAACAAATTTAAATTTTATAATAATTATATTAATAAATATATTTATTTTATTAAGTGTAATTATATAATAAATTAATTATAGAATGAAATTTATTTAAAAGTGTTAGATAAAATTTTATTGATTTGACAGCTCAAAGAAAAATAAAGTGTACGATTCTCTGAGCACCGCTATAAAACAAGTTAGCAGCGGAATAATCAATGCAGTATATTTTTATTTAATACAAATTCATTGTACTTGCTTGAATCTTTTTTTTTTTCTGTTCGCAATGTACTTTTGACTTTGATTTGACCATGCACATATATAAATTTTTTATATTTTGTTCTTTTTAAATGGAAGTTTTGCAATCTATTCCTTGTTTTGTTCTTCGTATGGATATATATAAATGGCTTCTGGGTCCTTTTTCGTCAATAATATAATTTATATTTTCAAAAAAAAAAAAAACTCTAATGAAACATTAGGTTTAACCTATAAGTTAAGAGTTTGTATAAGTCAGTAATCATATATAGTTAAATACAGCGGTGGAACCATATTCATATGATTACTCGGGCGAGCTATATATAGGGAGAAAAATAAAAGGCATACTATTGTCACATATGGTAATTACATTCAGTTTACTCATATGAAGATATATAATGTTAAAAAAAAAATTAAATCGAATTTAAATGTCGATTCTCTTGGATTGGCAACTTGAAAGTTGCCAATTTATTCCTTTAATTATTTTTAGGAGAAAACAAATCTTCAGTCTTTTATTAAGCTGTATTTCATAAGTTTTTCAACCTTTATGATTGATTTTGAAAATTTAAAGAGAGAATTATGTTATAATGTAGCAACAAGATGCATATAGTAGGTAAAAGAAAAAAAAAAAACCAATTGCATAACTCGAAATAATTGGTTGCGAAGTGAAGCTCACACTGTTGTTACAGGAACTATTTAAATTAAAATAAACTAATTTAAAAGGAGAGTTGTCAATATTTATTCGTATTTTTTTTATTTTTAATAAAATGATTGGGTCAAAATTTGAATTCAAAATTTTATAATTAAATAAATCATTATTATTAAGTTAAAATTTATTTATATTTTCATATAAAAATTTGTATATCTATTTATGATCACGTTACATCTTTTCATTTGTTCTCGTTTGTAATTTAATGCGCCTAATTATTAGTAATGGAAAGTGATCTTCTTTATCTATTGACAAGCAAACAAGTGGGTTGGGGCATCATTGTCCTGTTATTCCTAATGCATCAATAAAATTTCTACATACATGAATTCGTATAAATAAACGGATATGAAATTTTTTCACTTTTGCAAGAAAGTTTTTAGTTAAAGTTCTGAATATACCGTTATTTTTAAATTCTTAAATGATTGTTTTATATATTTTGAAATTCTG
The DNA here is from genome assembly GCA_949630135.1 of Balakata baccata. Taxonomy (NCBI): domain Eukaryota; kingdom Viridiplantae; phylum Streptophyta; class Magnoliopsida; order Malpighiales; family Euphorbiaceae; genus Balakata; species Balakata baccata. Next base: position 42,644 of record CATIWF010006573.1, on the reverse strand, counting down.
TTTGATATATTTTAATTTCAGTACTAAATTAAATTAAATAAAAAAAATTCTGCAAAAACTTTAACAATTTTTTTAATATAAAGAATCTGGCCGGATATTTCGAACTCACAAGTCTAAAGAAGAAAACAGTACTTCAATAGATTTATTAGTCTAGAACTTCAACAAATTTTGGAAATGAACAACTAAAGTAAAAAGGAAAGAGCATACATTATATAACTCATTCATAGCTTGAGTTAATAACTATAGGCTTTCTTTCAAGTCTTCCCTCATATTTTATCAAAATAGAGATACAACACAATACATATTCAAGCATACAAATACAATGAATTTCTTTTAATTATCTAATTTTATTTTATTTTTCGGTTTATGCATATCCATTAATTTATTCTAGATGATTTGTGGACAAAAAGAATACTATTGCACTTACACTCATACGTCCAATAGTAAACTTTTTCTTCGCTTTTAAATTCGTTTTTATTCAATATTTTCAGAATGTTTAATTTTTCTTTTTTTTTTGTTTAAATTTTGTTTACGTTTACTTATTGCATTGTGCAAAGCACGAGAATTCCCCTATTGTCCTTCTTCTTCTTCTAATTCTTGTCGATCTTCTTCTTCTCCTCAATTCTTATGTATTTGAGGCTACGATAGCTCCGATCGAGGAAAAACAATCAGGATAACTTGCCTCTGATTAATTTATACATGATGGGGTCAGTCTGGTAGTAGACAATTTCTCCATAGTCACTCACATAATGATCTTCTGTCATGCTTTTCAATAAATTCTCGAACAGGTGAAATGGAAATGACCCTGATTTCTTTGGTTCTCTATAATACTTTCCCAGCACCGGCTTTGCTGCCTTTGTCTGCAAATTTGCAAAGGAATTTCAACTCAAACCATCCATTAATTAATTGTTTCAATTATTCCCGTTTCTAATCTAAAATTTATAAGTTAGCAAGTAAGAGCTCGATCAGCTGACAGCAAATAAAAATAAATGAAAAATCAGCTCAAGCTACAGTCGCTAAATACAAATTCAAGCTAGTGAGCCCCAGCATCAAATTAAAAGGAATAAATATGAAGTCTGATGATTGATTACCGCTTCAATCAAGTGATAGTGTGGGATTTGAGGAAAGAGATGATGAATAACATGTGTGCCAATATCATGGTGGATGTTGTTGAAAATTCCATAATCTCTATCAACTGTTGTGAGCCCTCCTCGCAAGTAGTTCCATTCCTGTTCAATAATTTCATCTTCTACACTAATCATCATATAATTCTTAAATTTCTAGCCTGTATAATTAGGTCTATGTATTCATTTATTAAACTGAGCAGGTAATTTTCCAAGGAAGTACCTTGCCGCGGTACCAGGGAAGTTTCTGCTCGTGTCCATGGTGATGCAAGTAAGTCACAAAATCCAGCCACATAACAAAAATCTGCACAAGAAAAATTTTGGAGCACAGGAATATGAAAGGATAGGACATTTTTGTCAATTCGTGCTAGACAAGTCAATGACATAACTCAATGTAAAATTTCACAATTAACCGTGTTGATGCAAAAGCATTGTCCTGGAAAATGGGGAAATTTTGGTACTCACTATGTAAGGAACACCATAGAGCTTAAGAACTTGAACAGGGCCAAAAAGGGAGCAAGAATAGACAAGCAAAAGAATCATCATAGCCCAACAAACTGTTGACGTCAACACAGCTTTCCTTTCATGAGGGGTAAACAAGTCACTGTATGGATTAAAATGTGAGCCTTCTTTCCCTGGACTTCTCCACAACTGATAACAAAATATATACATAATGATAATTAATCAGTCAATTTCAGAATAATCAAACTTAATAATGAAGTAATTAATTAAAGTCTTATATACCAAATAGAAAGGGTACGCAAGCAAGGGCAGAGGCACAGTGTATCTCATAATCCGAGTAGTTATATCCAAGTTCTTATATTCCTTCTCAGGCAACTGAAATAGATAAATGCATAAATAGATATTAATTTATTACACTTCATATTTTTTTCTGAAATGGTAAATCAAATGAATTATATAAGAAAAGACTTGCCGGAACCCATGATTCATCTTTTTCTACGTTTCCATGATTCTGATGGTGAGTCCTGTGGCTTATTCTCCTGTAAAATTAAAAAAAATTAAACATATTCATTAATTATAAAGGACTCCAAATAATACTAAGCTCGAGAAAAACGCAAGCAAGCAATGAATTTAGCACAGCTACAAACTTTCAGCAATAAGAAACCGAGCTCCACAAAAGCAAGCCTATATATATAGAAGAATTACCATCCATGGTAAGGTACAAGAATTGAAGAATGTAGGAGATGTCCCACCACATTATTGAGCAAGGAACTATCGGAAAAGCTTCCATGGCCACTGCAATAACGAATTGAAAATGAAAGAAACAAACAAACAAAGAATGAATGAAATAGTAAAGATTAGATTACCAATCATGACCAAGTACAAAGATAGCCCAGAACATGGTGCCCTGAGCAAGCCAGTAGAAAGGCCACAAGCACAAAGAATTGAAGAAAAGAGCAGCAGCAGCTAAAACAAGAATCACAACAACATCTCTTAAGACATAGCTGAGAGATCTCCATGGATTTTTCACCCAGCAATGCTTAGGAATGGCAGCTCGGATTTCAGCAATCTTGAAAGGAGGAGGATTGCTGGGATCAAAATCATCATTCTCACCATTGAATGTCATTGAATCCTTGAAAGCCATTGCTGCTTGATTTCTTTGAATTCTTTGGGGGAAGAGGGTTAACTGCCGCCAGCTAGTTATATAAACATTACTTCGCGGCGCTTCCATTCAACTTTTAGAGGGTTAATTTCATTATAGTCACTAGACTTTACTCTTATTATATTATTTTTTTTATTTCAAAAAAATCATTTAATTATATTTTTATTTCACAAAAATCATTTACATTATATTTTTGGTATTATATCAATTGACACATTAGATTTTTAGTGATATATCAATTGGTACATAATATTTCCAATGATATATTAACTTTCTGGCTACTTATATATAAAAAGTAGCCGAAAATGATTTTAGTGAAATAAAAATATAATTAATATTTTTGGGATAAATTTTTTTTTGTAATTTTATATAATAAAAACAAAATTAGTGGCCATAAATAAAATTAATCCATTTTAAAGTTACTGATGTGTAAAGTTATACCAACCATGTGAAGTCATAAATTAATATTCAGCGTTATAAATTATGTATTAAAAGTTCTATCTCTATTCTAAATTAATTGTCTCTTTTCAAAAGAAAAAAAATTCCAATTAATTGTCATTTATATATGCAATACAATATTAAATTTTTATTTTTTATTTTATTCTTGTGATGACTTTATCTATATTAATTAGTTTTACAAAATTATATATCTATAAAGGGATAATTTAATCATATTTAGCTTTTTTTTTTCTATAATTAATTTTATTAAATGCTTTCTTAATCTAAGTGCAACACTAAAGAGAGTATATTAGTTTGGATTGGAAGAATTACATTTTAAACTCGTTTATAAAATTAAAAGAATCAAAGTTGAATTTTGCGAACTTAATTTAATTAATTAGGTTCATCTTATAAAATAGTTATTTAAAACTTCTATTTATTATTTGTAGAAGCATTGTTCTCTTGAAGTTTCAAATTCAAGTACTACATATGAAACACCTTTATAAAACAATTATATAATATGTTGCTAGTTTACACAAAAAAAAAAAAAAGCTCTTAAAAAAACAACTCTGCTTATGAAACACTTTCATAAAACAACTCTTCAGTTCTCTCTCTCTCTCTATATATATATATATATATCAGTAATATTTGGATTCATGCTGATTAAAATTCTTTAAAAAAAACTGCATAATAGCTAGTTTATACACAAACAAAGACAATATATAATTAATACTTTTTTTTTTTAACTTGGGTATAGTAATTAATGTAACACATATTTAGAATTTAAACTCGAGATTTCCGACTAAATGAAAAAAGTTCTCTCTCAATTCATCCATAATTTTTTGAATAATATATAATAATTTTTAATTCATATTCCAATATTATTTTTCAAAATAGAATGATATTGTGTATGAAATATCGTAATCTCATGTTTTTCTTAAAAAAAAAATTCAGATAAAAAAAATCTCATGTTTTGTTTTTTTTTTTTTTTTCCTCTTTATATATAGCAGGACAAAATTGAATTATTGCCCCTCTATCATAATATTCGCTCCCTCATGCGGATACCTATGGTCTCAAATGTTTCAGGACTGGTGGATTAAGATGTCTCCGGCCTTCATGGTGGGCTGCGTTGCTCTTCATGTTATGATAATCTCTTTTTTTTTTTTTTAACCACAGATTTATTCAATTTTTTTACGGTATGAAATAATCCTCTTTAGAATTTATTTACCATTCAAATTTTTTTTAAAAAATACTTTTAATAGAGTACAAATTCTATAATTCTTTCTAATATTATCGGTCTGTATTATCCACCGAGCTACAATTTTTTTTAATAATTAAGACAGTTTTTTTCAACGGTTGATATTTGATAAGGAAAATGTGGTTATTTTATTGCTTCTCATAGAAGTGGGGACCTATCGGAACGAATATTGGTGGGACCTATCTTCACAATTCTATTCAGGGGGACCTATATCAGGGTCATTTAACCTGATAATTAATAATTTTTTTTTTTAAAGAATCTTACCCAAAAATAATTTAAAAATAATAAATAAAAATTTTTAGGTTGCGTTAACTGGGTTTTAATATAATAAATTAACCTGCACAAGCTTAATTATCAACATATTAAATCTAATAGTCGCATTTTTTTTTTCCGGCAGAAGATTCATTAGACAGGCTTGGGAAAAACGATTTAAGGATACTTCAAGTTTATCCAAACATATATAATAAATTATTACTTATTTAATCTCGTTAAATTATTTATTTTTATAAAATTTAATCTAAATTATTCATCTTTAAATAATAATGAAAACTACTAAAAATATAATCGATATGTTAATCTATCATATTGAGTGAGCTTGTAGAAATCAATTTTTATGCCTAATACCCCATAAATAATTCTAACTGTATACGAACAATAATCAATTTTAGCTTGAATGGTTTGTAGAGGAACCCTACCCTCTAAACGGTCCTTTCGTAACCAGTCATCCATAATATCAAATAAATCATTTTTGTATTTGGTAAATTTATCAAGGGCTATAGCCATAGTGATCCTTCTCAAAAAAAAAAAAAATTTCAATATAATAAAAAATAGCAGACTCAAACCCTTAGCTGCCAGTCTAATAGACTGGTGGTAAAATCTCTGTGCAGTGTGTTGGAAAAATTATGATTATGAATTATTTAGAGAGAATAATTCAGGTATGTTTTACAACTTGGTTTTGGAAGAAATATCCGGATATGTATTTCTTGATATGAGAATTATGAATTAATGTATTCATATGCTCAAAATGAAGAATGTGTGAATAAAAATTGAAGTTAAAAGTAACCTGCTTGCTAAAGAGATATAAAAAAAAAAAGTAAAAGTAGGAATTTTGTCTCACATCACTAAAATTTGAAGTTGGACTTGTGTTTATATATTATGATGCATTTTTACATGAGTAAGAAAAATAGTATGGAAGGCTTTCTTTCTCGCGCTCAGACATAGAAGGAGTGCAAATTCATGGTCCAGGATATGCTAATGCGTGGATGCACGACCCGCATACACGAATATCGGTCCAAAGTTTCTAGAAATTAACTTACACTCCTGTATAGATTGTATTTCAAATTAGTTTTTTGAGCTTCTTGTCTTTTAGAATTTTATTTTCTGATATTTCAAAAATTAATTTCACCGTTATTTGAGAGTTACAAATGCATTATTGACAGCTTTTAAAAGAAATTAATCACACGCCCCCTCCATCTAATATAAATAAGTGGTTTTGACTTGTATTTTGGAGAAGGTTTTGAGAGTTGAGTTTGCCTCTTCTTGAAAAGTTTTTTTCTAGTTTTTCTTTCTTCTTCTCAAGTGATAGAAATTGTGACAAATTATTAGTTCACTGTAAGTAACTGTTGTGTGTTCAACAACTACTTGAAATTTGTTATATCCTGAGAGACAAATGTCAGTTATTCTAAATACCAGTGATAGGAGACGAATTTATTTTAAGGATATTGCGTGGAACACATGTCTCAGATTTGTTTTTCATTTCACGTGTCTTTTTATTTGAATATTGAATTAACAATTTTTTCTATTGTTGTTCTCCTAACATAGTGTTATTGGTGAAGTGTTCAATCAGTGTCCACATATTATAAATAAAAATACTTCAATTAAAAATGATTTGCCAACGTAAAAAAAACTATAATCAATCTCGAACGTCTGAGGATAACACCCCTCAGACAGCTGAAAGCTGTGGCCACGAGCGTATGAAAGAAATTGCGTATCAAGAATCCACTTATTTGTAACATTAGCTGTCATTAGTTTTCAGAAAAATAGGTGTCTAAATTAGGTTTATATAATGTAAGTAATTTATATGACAATTTTTCATTAGTTGGATCTATCATAGAAAAATAAAAATATGATGATTTATCTTCTTATCAGACTCTAAAATTTGAAATTTTGAAAATTATATTTTTGTGTTTATATGAAAATTATGCTTGATTTTAAATTAACAATGAAATTTTGAGATTATGCATTGATCATAGTGTTTCACTAACTTCTTTATTACCATCTCCTGTATTCGAATAGGATGTCCGAGTTTTGTTATTTGTTCTATTTATTTTGGTATCATCTTCTGTCCAATTTTTTATCAACTCACCTATATTTGTTACTTAATACATATTAAAAGTATTAGTATTTTAATGCATATAGAACAATATAGTACAAAATAAATTGGATTATGCAGTAAGATAGTATGTGATTTAGCATATATTTTGCATATTGTATTGACTCTTCCTTTTTCAAAGATGTTAGCTAAGAGCACATGAAGAAATGTGCATCAAGGGTCGAGTCAGGATTAGATATAGAGAAGAGCCAATAATTGTATAAATAATCAAATATTTATTATATAATTAGCTCTGTCCCTATTGGGTTCCGTGGGAGATGGAATTTTCAAGCCACCATATCAACTTCCGGGCTTGAATTGGTATTCTTGAATTATAATTCAATTATTCAGGTGGTGAGATCGTATTAGCCTAGCTGATATATTCTATCATCTTCATCTTTATCATCATCAGATTAGAGAAAGAAAATTTAAATGATATATGTTGTATGCATATTCATACATACAGTGATCAAGACTAGCTAGTTGTATAAGCTACATCAAATTGGAATTATTGAGAATTTGGTCACAAGGAAATTAAATATTAGAGAGTAATTCAGTTGGCCTCGCTGTTTCTCTCTAGTGCTAGCTACTGCATCACAAATTATAGCTACTAATTTCGGGTGAGGCCATGAATACTCTCAATTATTTGTTTATATTTAATTATATATGTTTATATACAGTTTCATAACATATATACATATATTTGGTTGTTATAATTAAGGATGCATAGAAAAAAGTTATATCCTCGTCTTCTTATAGAAAAATAATTATTGATTATAAATGATATATATGATTGTGTAGACTTTCATTATTAATATTGCTTTTTTTATTATATGGTTTGGCTTTATATATATATATATATATATATATATATATACACTCTAATCTGCTGAGTGTTGATTACATAAATCATAGAAGGGAAAAGATATTGGTCCTTAGAATTCATATTTCATATTTCTTTATGGTTGTGGCTATTATTTTATTTTAATTTAAAACAATTATAACATGCAATGCAATTATTAAAACAAGTTTTCAATTTTTAATGAATATAACAATTTTTTATGGGTTTCAGTTTGAGTTTCAATACAAGCATATACATAACTTCTCCCTGATTTTTTCTTTTTTTCTTTTTTTTTCTTTTTCCTTTCATTGTATTGATTTCTCAAAAGAATATTTCAAGAAGAATTATTTGAAAATAATATATAGAATCAAGTGCAAGTGGGCTATAAATTCAACTTAGAAAATTTGGGGGCCAGGGCCCTCTCCTCCACAAACTTAGCTCCGCCCCTATGTACATCTATTTATATCTTTTAATTATAATATCTTAATTAATGAATTTCATTGGTATTTAAAAAGCGGTATAAAGAAGATAAAAGTGAAAACATATATTTCTTTATTAAAAGAAAAGCCTTTTCATTATGAGAATTATCTATTTTACCACATTAATAATGAAGTTTAGAGTTCAGATGTTGAACTGCGTAAAATTGTTATATCATGGACTCCTATTCATGTAACAATATGAACTAAGAGTTCATTAGATGTGTAAGAATTTTAAAAAATATGGTGGCAATTTCGTAAATAAAATAAATTTATAGGTTCTTCATCAATTATCTACAGATTCATCATTTAGTAATTACAGATTCTTCATATACTAACTACAAGTTCATTTTATTTTCACTTGAGATTCATGTAATAAATAGCAAAAATTTAAATCATACGAGTTCATTATTTAGTAACTGCAGACTCACCCTATTATAACTACATGTTCATTATTTTCTAACTATATATTCACCATATAGTAACGACATGCTCGTTATATTTTTCACATGAGATTGATATAATAAATTGCATATTAAATCATACAGTTTCATTGCATAATAAGTGTAGGTTCATTATAGAGTAAGTGCAAGTTTATTAAATTTTTTAAATAATAAATTGTAGATTAAATCATATAGGTTCATTACATAATAAATGTAACACTTGATGAACTTTTACTTAACCTGAATTTTAGATAAAAAGTAATAAACCTGTAACTAAAATTTAATGAACTTGTAGTTAAAACTCAATGAATATGTAGTTGCTTTATGATGAATCTATAAATTTATTTTAGTTACAAAATTCTTACCATATTTTTTAAAACTCACACATGTAATAGCCCAGGTCCTCCAAGCAAGGTGGATAGAGTCCATCTTATAATTTGCGCATGACACGTCTTTATCTGGGGGGTACTACAAAGTTGAGGCCCAATTACACAATTTAAAAAATGAACGGGTATATATTTGGAAAATTTTTAAAAATTTCAAAAAAAAAATTCTAAAATATTACAACAACACTTCTACTTAAAACTTTTTTTAAAAAACAATCAAAAGCGACTAAAAATATAATAAAAATACCTATACTCAAAAAGTCATCCCAAAATTACCAAAAAATTCATATTCGGTATATATTCGGCATATTTCTTTATACCTTAATTCAGTATACTTTGGAAAGTTCTTAGCTATACCAAGGTATACTTTGGTTTACCTTAAGAATACCTTATATATACCTTGGTTCGGTATACCTTAAGAATATTCTGGATTTATTTTAAGAATACTTTGGTATACCTTAGTATACCAAGGTTGAATTACCCAAATTTTCACAAAAAAAAGAAGAGGAAGAATAGATGATCTTAATATGTAATTTAGATAAAATAAAATAATAAAACAGAGTTTATTGTTGGAGAAGCGTAATCTGTAATCGAACTTCAAGCTCTCACCATCCTTAATTGTGTAGGACTTCGATTTTCTTTTCTCGAGTTTGTTGAGTCGCTCTGATTCTCTTTAGGCTGCAAATCTTAGATTCACATTCCTTATCATAGATGTTACATATGAAAATTTTTTCAGTAAAGCATTGTTTCTTTATATATATATATATATATATATACACAGCACAAATAATTGTGATGCAAGTAAGTCACAAAATCCAGCCACATAACAAAAATCTGGACAAGAAAAACGTTACAGCACAAATAATTGTGATAGGATGAAAGGAGAATTTGCCTATGCAGATTTCATGAGAAACAAAGCCAATGAACTAGGTCTAAGCAAGCATTGTATTGAAGCACGAGGGAAATTTAGAACTCACTATGTAAGGAACACCGGACTTTAAGAACTTTAACATAGCCAAAAAGAGAGCAAGAATAAAGAAGCAAAAGAAACCATCATAGACCAACAAAGTGTTGAAATGAACACAGTTTTCCTTTCGTCATGAGGAGCAAACAAGTTACTGTATGGTTGAAATGTGAGCCTTCTTTGCAACAAGCAATGCTTGGGAAAGCTGAGAGATCTCCAAGGAAACAAGCATGTTGTGATTCTTTTTTTAGCACCCACGAATTAGGGTTTTATTTAACTAGCTAGCAGCAACTAAGACTTCTTCAGCCCAAAGTTTTCAAAGAAATATATAACAGCTGCAATGGCTTTCAAATATTCAATGACTTTCAATGGTGAGAATGATGATTTTGATCCCAGTAATCCTCCTCCTTTCAAGATTGCTGAGATCCGAGTTGCCATTCCCAAGCATTGCTGGGTGAAGAATCCATGGAGATCTCTCAGCTATGTCTTAAGAGATGTTGTTATGATTCTTTTTTTTAACTGCTGCATCTCTTTTCTTGAATTCTTGGTTCTTCTGGCCTTTCTACTGGCTTGCTCAGGGCACCGTGGATGGTAAATAATTTTTTTATTAAATTCTTGCTTTTGTGGAGCTCGGTTTCTTGTTGTTCAAATTTTGTAGCTTTGCTAAATAAATTGCTTTCACAATTGACGAATGTGCTTAATTAATTGTTTAATTTTGCAGAAGAATAAGCCACAGGACTCACCATCAGAACATGGAGCCCTGAGCAAGCCAGTAGAATGGCCAGAAGAACCAAGAATTGAAGAAAAGAGCTGCAGCAGCTAAAAAAAGAATCACAACATCTCTTAAGACATAGCTGAGAGATCTCCAAGGATTCTTCACCCAGCAATGCTTAGGAATTGCAGCTCGGATCTCAGCAATCTTGAAAGGAGGAGTATTAATTACTGGAATTAAAATCATAATTCTCGCCATTGAAAGTCATTGAATCTTTAAAAGCCATTGCTGCTAATATTTCTTTGAAGACTGTAGGCTGAAGAGGTCTTAGACTCTTAGCTGCTGCTAGCTAGTTATATAAAACCCTAATTCATGGATGCTAATTGCATTCATCTTTTGAAGTTGATTTTTGAAAAAAAAAAAAAAATCATTCATGGTTACTTTTTAATTATATTCACGTAAATAAAATAAACGTGAATATAATTAAAAAGTAACCATGATTCATTTTTTTTAAAATGCAACTTTTTTTTTTTCAAACAAAAGACATACTTCATTCAAGGATTTGCATCAGCACAACAAGAACTGCATACAAGCAATGAGGAGGAGGATCTCATCAGTAGTCTGATTCTGGCACAGAACAAGAGTCCTTGGCAATTGCATGGTCAACTCTGTTATATCTTATAAAATAGTTTGAATGTAAATATATTAATAGTAATATTAAAATCAATGCCCGATGAAAAATCTTCATTCTTGATTACCACTAGACCTGGTAAAACCTCTATTGGGATGAATGCCAGATACATTTTAGTATATATGCAGAAGAGAAGTGGAGATATATTAATCTCCACCGCAACAGAATCTTGGTATATGCAGAAGAGAAGTGGAGATATTAATCGCATCTCATACAAGCTTATAAGAAAAAGAATAAAGAAATTGAAAACAATAACCAAACTTATTTAGTTTAATGGTACTAGTCTGACGGGAAAAAAAAGATCTGAAGACTTCTAATTTTTCAGTGGGACCATTGAAAAAAAATTGAAAAGGAGACGGTTGGTTAATTTAAAAGACACTTAAAGAAGAAATTTTTATATAATTTCAGATATAAATTAATCTAATTATATAATAATATATATTTAATTATTTTACTTACATTTGATGGATGTAAATATAATAATTACTCAGTCTGCATATATGTTATTATATAATTGAATTAGTTTGTATTATAAAATTTTGATAGCTTAAATACCTGATTATTTTTTAAATAATTGATAGATTCAAGAAGGCCCAGTGCAGGTGTTAAACTGTCAGGCCCATTTTTATCTACAAAGTACAAATGCAAATCCAAGTTTAAGGGATTTGGACCCATGTATTGACAGGGATTTTGGGCCTTTAGGCCCTTAAGAAGAATGTTTTAGCTATGGGCAGAGGAGCCCACCTGAGCTTCTAAAAGCACAAGTACTCCTGATCATGTTTCTAAATTCATCTTCATATTTTTATTGAACTGTTCGTTAATTAATATTTAGTTTTTATATTTTTTTATTAATTTATTTTATTTTATTTATACTGAATTATAGGAGTATATATTTATCTTAAATTCCATTAAATTATTAATTTACCTATTATTAAGAGTCATATACAAAATAGAGGTAGTAAATACTTTATAATTATTTTGTATGCCCTCCATATTCTCAATCATTCATGTGCGATAGACTTAGTTTTTAATAATTGAATTCATTGTTAAATAATAATAATAATCTAGTCCAGCAAATTAATATTAGTTACTTTAATTATCAGGTAATTAAGTCATATTTAATTTAAATACTAATAATTATTAATTATATTTGATTCTTATATCATATTATATATAACAAAATATACATATTAATTATTTTACTCATTATAGTTGTTAATTTATTTACTATATATAAATTATTTTATCTATTACATTTTTTACCGTGTCTTTATTAAATTATTTTTTTCTTCTTAATATTAGTTATCTATTTTTCATATATAAAACATAGCTACCTTTTTTTTTAAAATTAAAATATAATTATCTAGTTATAATAGAATTTGGCTTATAATTAATGAATTATTAATAATATTCGCTAATAAATTAAATTATTAAATGATAAAATTAATTCAATTACCCAATACATTCAAGTTGGCTTTTTATTAAATTTTCCATGAACGTGGTGATTATTTAATATTGAATTTGTATTATAATTCATACGAAAATTACTAATTTGTCCATTATTAAAAGTTCATATAAAAAATAGAGATAATAAATACTTTACGGTCATTTTGTTTGTTCTTCCTATTTCTACTTTCATGTTATTATTATTATTATTATTATTATTATTATTATTATTATTATTATTATTATTATTATTATTATTATATGTTCAACATTCTAAATTCAAATCTTTTACATTTTTTAATTACAAATTTCAACATTCATTAATTTATATAATTAAATTCATAATTTTAATTTTTTTATTTTTTGGAATTAATTAATATTTACTATATATTTTGTATTTTGCATTTCACGTTTTTTCCCTTTTAATATTAGTGATTTTAAATTTATTTCTTTCCTTTTATTATTAGTTATTAGTTATTTGTTTTTTTTCTTTTAATTAACCATATAATTATTATATATTAAACTTGTCACTAATCACTATTTAGTTTTTATATAATTTTTTTATTTTTTATTAATTTGTTTCATTTTATTATGAAAATTTATTTATAGTGAATTATAGGAATGTATATTTATTTCAAATTTTATCAAATTACTAATTTATCCATTATTAAGAGTTATATATAAAATAAAAGTAGTAACTACTTTACGATTTTAGTAATAATAAATTATGTATGGTGAATTATGATGATGAATTTATAGGTTTATTGATTAGAATTTAATTGTTTATTGTTCTAAACTTGGTTGTTCATTATATGTTTATTATTATAAGTTTAATATTTATATTTTGATGATACATCATTTTGAACTTGATTGTTTATTGCATGTTCATTATTTATAATACATTTTTTATTACTTATTAAGTTATTTAATTATTTTATTACTTATTAATATTTAAGTTAATTAATTTAATAACTAATAAAATAAATATTTTAATAATTTAATAGAAAAATATTTAAAATAATATAAAATAAAATAATACAAAATAAATAAATTAATTAATTAATTAAAATAACATTAATATTAAATTTATATTAAAATAAATAAAATAATTTAAATCAAAATATATTAGAACTTATATTTTTTTCCTCCAAAATAATAAATAACAAATAATTAAAACATTTAATAATACTAAATAATTAAGTTAATTAATTTAATAAGTAATAAAAAATTAATATTTTAAATAATTAATATTTTAATAGAAAAATATTTAAAATAATATAATTATATTTTTTACCATGCCTTCTTAAAATGTTTTTATTAAATTATATTTTCTTTTTTTTTATATTAGTTATATATTTATTTATATATAAAATATAATTACTTATCCTAATATAATTCGACTTCTAATTAATGAATTATTAATATTATTCACTAATAAATTAAATTATTAAATAAAAAATTAAGTCTATTAATTCATACAATTATATTAAAATTTTGGTAAATTTACTTATCTACTCATTCCCACTTTACCTAAACAAAGGGAATATACTTAAATTTCCTCGGTAACATAAGAGATTGTGGCTATTGCCCATAAACAGAAGCACCATTCTCACAACCCGAAAAAAGATGAAGGGGTCCCATTATAAATGTTACAAATATTTTGAGTCCAATTGGTAATAAAAAAAAAGAAAAAAAAAGTTTTAGGGCAATTGTGAAAAAGTTTTTTTATTATCCCAAAACAATAAAATCCACGTGGGTTAACTACTTTTAATATTAACCATTAGATTAAGTAATCTGAAACTTATTAAATTGGTAAACTAATTTTGATACTTTATATATATTTTGCACATCAAATATATATATATAAACAAAGTTCACAAAAATATATATTTGCTTATAAATATTATTATATATACAGCAGTTTAATGTATGTAATTTTCTATATGAGATAGCTTAATAATTAATATATACAATTTTTTCAGCATAATTTTAATTATAAAATATAACTTATCTTAAAAGCTAAATCAATATATATTTTCATCAAATAATTTACAAATAATATAATTTCTTAAATAAAATGACTAAAAAATTTAATTTGACTAAAATAATATATTACTATATACATCAATGCATGCATAAATTTATAATGTATAATTTCAGAAGTTTTTATATAATTGGACAAATTAATACACAATCTATTTATTTAATATTGCTTATGTTTAATTGTTAATTATGTTATTGATTGAAAACTTACTTTGGATTATGTAATGTATACATTTAGTGCTTAATCTAGTAAGCAAATATAACTTAGTTTTTAATGAATTTCTTTTAGGGGTGATTTTTATCTTCCGCAAATTATATTGTTTCATCATTTTTGGAGTTAACTAATGGATTTGGATAAAAAAAAATGAGAACAGAATTATTTATTAAAAAGTTCAGACATAAAATTCTTATACAAAAATAAAATGATAATTTGAATGAATTAGTATGTTTATGCTAATATATGTTAAGCGATAGGTTGAATATACATAGTAATAATTTTTAATATATTTAATAATGTATGAGGAGAGTATTTAGTAAGCCATGAATAAATAACATTACAAATATAATTTAAATTAAAATCATCTAAAAGTTGTTAAATGAAATTTAAATCTATGAGCTATGGAATAGTTTAATATAATATTTTTTTAAAAGCTCGATCAAACTCATACGAGAAATTTGAAGCGTATAGACGTTAGAATTAAACTTTTGCTTTTATTATACATTCAAGATTAATAATTCTGATACCATTGAAAATGAATATAAAATATAACTTACCTCAAAAATCAATGTTATTTTTTCAATAAATAATTCATAAAAAAATAAAATCTCTCAAATAAAATGACTAAAATTTTTAATATAACTAAAATAATATATTATCATTTACATCAGTACATATTGGTCCTACATAATTCTCATTCTCGTTGTCTGTTCCCCAAAATTTCCATATAATTGAATTAATTGATACACAATCTATACTTAATTATATTTAATTGTTAATTATACCAATAACTAAAGATATTACTTTCAAATTATATAATATCTATATTTAGTGTTTGACCGATCAATCTTTGCGATATACTTTGATCATAATTTATAAGCAAATTATATTTTTTTTCTTTATCATCGGTAATTAAGCATTTCATACTTGGTTACATATTCAAATGTCAAGAAATTAAATTAATTTACATTTATACTATAAATTTTATATTTAACAGTAAATACAAATTAATCCCTTTTTCTTTTTGTATTTGGGTTTAGGGTAATTTGTATTTAACAGTAAATACAAATTAGTATAATTTACATTTATTCTATAAATTTTATATTTAACAGTAATAACAATTGTAAATTATAAAATTAGTAAATTTTAATCATTAAATTATTAAATAATTTGTAAAAGTAAATAGAATTAATTAATACATGGAAAAAAGAACTAATTAATACAAAGAGATAATTAATATATGGAAAAGAAAACTAATTAATATATTCATTTGACTACATGACCTAGGTAGTAGGTTAATATATTACTTATTATTATAGGTAAAGCTCTCAAGTTCATTTATGCACCAGATACATAGTAGCAAAAGTTTATGGCACCCTTTAGATTGAGAAATTTTAAAATTAATAAATTTATTAAAATTTATAGATTTTAAATCTATGAATTCTATCGTTTAGTTTGATTATAAAATCATGAATTGATAATGTAATTACCCTCATACTTATGTTTGATTCAATGAGCACAATCTATGAATTTAACAATTAATTTCCAATTTTATCATTTATTAAATATTAGTAATTTATTATTAATTAAGCATATTTAATCAATTCCACTATATATTTAAAAAATTTAAAAATAAAATTGGTTATTTTAAGAGCTGAAAAATAAAAAATAAAGTTATAATAATAATAATAATAATAATAATAAAAGTATTTAGTTGAAATTAAAAGAAAAATGATTTCTACTTTTTAGAATTAAGAATAGTTTTGAAATATTATTAATTTATCAGGGACAATCTTGGAATAAAAAAATTGGCACAATCTATTATTGATCAAAATCTATGAATTTTGAGCTTTCCCACGTAAGAGGTGTAAAGTCAAATCCTTAAAAAATAAAGAATTTTGGTGAATGAGAGATTTTCCAAAATTCATCAATTTTGATATTTTTTAAGTAGTCAAACGATTGATTTAATAGAAATCCATAAATCATCAAAATTGTTAAATATCTCAATCTAAACATAGCATAAAACTAATACATTGAAGGAAAAGCTACGAACAAATTTCACACCATAACAAGAAAGAAAGATAGAAAATGGAGATATCGAGCAGAAGCAACTCAAACAGATAATTATAAAATTATGTGAATGTGAAGAGCATTTTCATTAATTTATAATGAAATTGTTTCATTGATGACATATAATTGCCTTATCTTCAACCATACGAATTCATTGGACATTAATTAATTGGTTAGCTAGCTTCGACATATACAGCTTGACTTTTCTTATGAATGAATTTATTGAACTCATGAAAATAATAATTATATAAAGAAAAAAGAATTTCAGTTTTTCATTCTCACCATATACCATGGACTTTATGTTTCGTTTTCATACTTGTGTGATCATGAAACAAATTCTCGATATAGGACAACTTTTATTTATGTATTTTATCACTAATTTATTTTTTATTTTAGCTACACAATTATTTAGATTCTATTAAGTAGATCTAATTAAAAAATATTTTATATTCATAATTCAAATTCAAGATCTCTAATTAAAGGGGAATGAACTCTTAATTACTATCATATATATCGAGGTTTTCATGACACTTTAAATGTCATGAATTTAGCAGTAATCTACACTAACTTTTATTTAATTATTTGAAATTCTTATTAACTCTGATTGATTTCAATTAATATTTTTTGTTGTTCAAGTTTTTTTTCTTTGTTTAAATCTAAAAATTGATATAATCATATCATTTTTTTTTTTACATAATGTTATAGAGATTGGATATTGAATATATGATCTCTCTTCTTTATCATAACTATTACACGAAGATGTACCAATTAAGTTAGCTCTAATTAAATCATCTTTAGTTTTTTTACCAGAAATGTTAATTTAAAGTTAAATTTGTTGTTTGAATGTCCCTTTCCATAACATTCTTAAGATTCACATCCAACTGTCTGTTCTTTTACAAAGGACGTGATAGTGAAATTATGTTTTTTTTTTTTGGACTGAAAAAGGACATGATAGTGAGGGGAGTAATAACCTATATAAATCAATCATTTAAATATTATAAAGCTATTTCATTAGTAAAAGCTTAATTATTTACTCATTAAACAAAAATTACAACATTGATCCAACGTTTACCCATTTTGAGGAATTATCGTATCAATCTAATAAATAAGATTCTAGAAATAATTAATTAAATAAATAAATAATTTTCTTCTAGAAAAGATGGCATTCATACGTAAACCAATAATTAATTAGAGTCATGCATGGTGATGTATATATATATCCTGAAATAGAGGTGCGTATGTCACATGCTAATCCCCTTACCACACGGCGATTACAAAAATTTAAACACACTACTTCCTCAAATCGAGCAAAATTTACATTATTAAAATTGAGAAAATATCATATCCACCTAAGCAGATTTTAGAAATAAATATTTTTTTTCCAAGAAAAGATGATTCAATGGTCTCGTAGAGATTGAAAATATTAAAGTAATCTCCTGAAAATAAATGTGGCACATGCTGATCCCAGATAAGTGGCAAAGTTATAATTTAAATATTCTGGTCAAACAAAAAAAAAAAACAATTATAATTGGTAGCCGGCTAATGCCACCTCTCTATGATCTATAATTATTATAAATACATTTTCTAATTTTAAATATTAATTTCTGTGATATACTGATATTTCCTTCATTTGTCAAACAAATGTTTTACCATTTAACTTTCCTTAGGAAAACATGCATATATCTTAAGTTTTTATGTTAGAATAAAAAAATTAAATACCTTATTTTTTTTATAAAGGTTTGAGGCCAAGAATTAAATTAATAAATAATACTGTCAAACTATATAATTATTTTCATAAAGTACGTAATTTTTAGTACATGATTATTTTAATGCAAATTGTTTGTTTTTTTTTTTACATATATGTACAGAGAATCAATATAATTTTGTATGAAAAAATTGCTTACCAGAGTTTCGGAGCAACTACCAAGCTGACCACTGAAAGCAGAATTTGCAGACGTTCACAAATACCCCTTTTCGCTTCCTTGTTTTGAATGAGTGACTTGTCAATAAAAAAGATGGCACCTTTTGTTATCTTCTAGCTCAAGAACTCGATAAATTCAAAGTTTGATCCAAAACAAAATCTGGGTTTTGTCTGTTCTTTGGCATTGAAGTACCAATCCACCATTAATGGAGGGTGGTGATCTTTATAGAGCTGGTAGTAGCTTAAGAGGAAGCTTTTCGAATTGGAGAAACAATCCTACAGATGTTTTTTCAAAATCCTCTAGAGAAGAAGATGATGAAGAAGCTTTAAAATGGGCTGCACTTGAGAAATTACCAACTTATGATCGTTTGAGGAAAGGTATATTGCTTAGTGCATCTAAAGGTGCTGTTGATGAGGTTGATGTAGATAATCTCGGATTTCGAGAAAGGAAAACTTTGTTGGAGAGGTTGGTCAAAATTGCTGAAGAGGATAATGAGAAGTTCTTGTTGAAGCTTAAGAACCGTATTGACAGGTAATGGTTTCTGTTCTGCAATACTTTTCTTTAACTCTGTTTGGTTACTGAGAAAATGTTCCAAAGAGATTTCTGTATTATATTGAGACTTTGTTTTTGTTATTGATAGGCCCAGTTCTGCATGTAGTTTTAGTTTAGTAAGAAATGTTAATATATTATTTTTTGTTTGTAAAATGATTTTTCTTGGTGTAGAGTTGGTATTGAAATTCCGACGATTGAAGTCCGATTTGAGCATCTAAATATTGAAGCTGAGGCACATGTTGGAAGCAGAGCTCTGCCTTCATTTATCAACTTCTGTTTCAATATAGTAGAGGTGACTGCTTATGATAGATAGTAATGGAATATTAATTTCGTCTTTTTTCTTTTGAGTTTGTTAAGAATTTCAGTAAGTTAACTTTTCCTTTGATTTTAAAGGGCTTCTTGAATTCTCTTCATCTCCTTCCAAGTAGAAAGAGATCGTTGACTATACTTAAGGATGTCAGTGGAGTCATCAAGCCATCGAGGTAAGAATAATCAGACATCTGATTGCTTAAGATTTGCTGAATATTTTTCATCAATTTCTGAAAATTTTTTTGGTTTGTATATACCGCAGAATGACTTTGCTTTTAGGTCCTCCAAGCTCTGGAAAGACCACACTTTTGTTGGCACTGGCTGGAAAGCTTGATCCTAGTCTAAAGGTGGTGAAGTATTCTTGTTGCTTCATACATTTTATAAGAATTTAGCTGCTAATTGCTAATGTTCTTTTTGTTCAGTCGTTTTTATCATTAATTTGACTTGATGAGTTTTCTTGCAGTTCTCCGGTAGAGTGGCTTATAATGGTCATACGATGAATGAGTTCATACCACGGAGAACAGCTGCCTATATCAGCCAACATGATGTTCATCTTGGAGAAATGACTGTAAGAGAAACATTGGCCTTTTCTGCCAGATGCCAGGGGGTTGGAACCAACCACGGTTAGATTATTGATTATTTTTTCTGTTGTCACATGATCTTCATGATGTATTATGGTGAATGAATTAGTGGTTTTGTGATTTGTAGAGTTGTTAGCAGAGTTATCCAGAAGAGAGAAAGCGGCGAATATTAAGCCTGATCCCGATATAGATGTTTTCATGAAGGTAAAAAAAAAAAATCATCTTGCAGACGGAAAAATGTAAAAACATACCCTATTCTGATACGATGACTGAAGAACCTGCTTAAGGAGAAATTCTATTCAAAACATGTGTTTTTAATTCGTATTCTGATTTTGCTGCGATTGATTTCCATATTCTAATTTTGCTGGAATCACAGGCTGCCGCAGCAGAAGGTCAAGAGACAAATTTGGTCACAGACTATATTATAAAGGTTATTTGCTCATATAAAATAATTTTGGATCATAATGTAATTTCTTCATTTGTTTAATGTCATTTTCTATACAATTTGCAGATATTAGGATTGGATATCTGTGCTGATACTTTGGTAGGAAATGAAATGAGAAGGGGTATCTCAGGGGGACAAAGGAAGCGTGTTACAACAGGTAAAAACTGATTCGTAACGTCAGATAGCAATTAATTTATACTTGTATCTTCAACTCATGAAATTTTCATGTAATCAAAGGTGAAATGCTGGTTGGGCCAGCAAGAGCACTATTTATGGATGAGATTTCTACTGGCCTGGATAGCTCAACAACTTACCAAATCGTGGACTCAATAAAGCAATCAATTCACATTCTTAATAGAACTGCTGTCATCTCCCTCCTCCAGCCAGCTCCTGAGACTTATGACCTCTTTGATGATATTATTCTGTTATCAGAAGGCCAGGTTGTGTACCAAGGTCCTCGTGAACAAGTACTTGGTTTTTTTGAACATATGGGCTTCAGATGTCCAGAAAGAAAAGGTGTGGCTGACTTCTTGCAGGAGGTAATGAGTGCATGCCAATTTGTCTGTCTCATTTTCACAAAATGGATTGCATAGCATATGTGAAGTTCCACACCGTTTATGAATTGCGCATTTGCTGCAGG
This sequence comes from Balakata baccata, assembly GCA_949630135.1. Taxonomy (NCBI): domain Eukaryota; kingdom Viridiplantae; phylum Streptophyta; class Magnoliopsida; order Malpighiales; family Euphorbiaceae; genus Balakata; species Balakata baccata. The sequence continues at coordinate 21,091 of CATIWF010006573.1, read as the reverse complement.
TGACTTCAAAGAAAGATCAGAAGCAGTATTGGGCACGCAGAGATCAACCTTATAGTTTTGTCACAGTACAACAGTTTGTCGAGGCTTTCCAATTATATGAAGTGGGGAGAAGACTTGGAGACGAGCTTTCAACACCATTTGATAAGACCAAGAGCCACCCAGCTGCTTTGGCAACCCAAAAGTATGGAGTTGGAAAGATGGAATTGCTTAAAACTTGTATTTCAAGAGAGTACTTGCTCATGAAGAGGAACTCGTTTATCTACATCTTCAAGCTCACCCAAGTACTTCCCAATAGATATATATATATATGTATCTTACTGATTTTTTCTAGTCTTCAATTTTGCACTAAAACTATTGTTTTCCCTGCTACTAGCTTGCAATCACGGCAATCATAACGTTGACACTCTTCTTGAGGACCGAGATGCACCGGGAAACTGTTATAGATGCAGGAGTTTATTTGGGTGCTTTGTTCTTCTCTGTAATCATGATCATGTTTTATGGTATGGCAGAGATGTCCATGACTGTTGGAAAGCTTCCTGTGTTTTACAAGCAAAGAGACCTGCTATTCTACCCCTCATGGGCGTATTCTCTTCCTTCATGGATTCTTAAAACTCCCATCGCATTTATAGAATCTGCTGTTTGGGTGTCCTTCACTTATTACTCCATTGGATTTGATCCTAACGCTGCAAGGTATGAACAAAATTAAAACGAAAAAATAAGAAATATAAATATCTGTATCTTCATAATAAGGTAAGTTGTTCCGATTTGGTTTACCTAAATTTGTTATCTCTGCAGGTTCTTCAAGCAGTTCCTTCTGCTCTTCCTTGTTAGCCAGATGGCCTCTGGACTATTTCGATTCATTGCTGCAACTGGAAGGAACTTGATTGTTGCTCAAACCTTTGGATCATTTGCGTTGCTTGCTCTTTTTGCATTGGGTGGCTTTGTCCTATCAAGGGGTATACTGCAAACAATTATTGTGTAGTAGTGTATGCTACTTCCTTCTATCTTGTTTAAATCATAAATAGATGAGTTAATATGGTTTTTCTTTGTTTAATTCATCAGAGAAGATAAAGAAATGGTGGATCTGGGGTTACTGGTTATCACCATTGATGTATGGACAGAATGCGATAGTAGCTAATGAGTTTCTTGGGAAAAGCTGGAGTCATGTAATTTTCTTGAACTTTTCATTTCTATGTTTATTCATGCTTTCTGCCTCTCCATAACAAGCGGCATCTGAATTCACTTACAAATTACAGATTCCTGCAAACTCGACAGAACCACTAGGAATTCAACTATTGAAGACCCGGGGTTTCTTCACACATGCATATTGGTATTGGATTGGAGTAGTCGCATTGATGGGTTTCATGCTAGTATTCAATGCCTGTTACGCTCTAGCTCTTGCTTATCTCGATCGTGAGTATCATTTCCTTCTGAAATAATGCTTTTAGAAGTAAAAGCTTATGCTAATATTATACAAATTGGGCAGCTCTTGAGAAGCCTCAGGCTGTTATAGCTGAGGATTCTCATAGTAATGAACGTGGTGACGAAAGTGGAGGATCCATTCAGTTAACAAACTATGGAAGTAGTCACAACTCAAACGCAGGTTTCTTACATAGCTAAATAATATTGTATGCATATTTGAGCTCAAAGTTCTGTCAAATGCTTATCACATAGTATTTTATTTTCAATGTAAATGCAGGTGATGAAATTGATGAGGTGAACCGTAACAAGAAGAAAGGAATGGTTCTTCCATTCGAACCACATTCCATCACATTTGAGGATATTGTGTACTCAGTTGACATGCCACAGGTGAAGTCAGGAAATAGAATGACATCATCTGTAAATTTTTACATGGTCATAATAATGATCGAAATTGAAAGAACTGACTCAGTACAAATTTACAGGAAATGAAAAGTCAAGGAGTTCTTGAAGATAAATTGGTGCTTTTGAAGGGTGTGAGTGGTTCTTTCAGGCCTGGTGTTCTTACTGCTTTAATGGGTGTTAGTGGGGCTGGAAAAACCACTCTTATGGACGTTCTGGCTGGTAGGAAAACTGGTGGATATATTGAGGGGAGCATCACAATCTCTGGGTACCCAAAGAAGCAGGAAACCTTTGCTAGAATTTCAGGATATTGCGAGCAGAATGACATCCATTCTCCACATGTTACTGTCTATGAATCGTTAGTGTACTCAGCTTGGCTTCGTCTGGCACCTGAAGTTGACTCTAATACCAGAAAGGTAAACTTGTAATTCTAATTGCAACTCTGACACCCATTCCCTTTTAGTTTATCTACTATAATTAGTTAACTTCTTTATCTTGAAATGGTGTTGCAGATGTTTGTTGAGGAAGTAATGGAGCTTGTGGAACTCAATCCAATCAGGCAATCGATAGTTGGGTTGCCAGGCATGAGTGGTCTTTCTACAGAGCAGCGAAAGCGGTTAACCATTGCAGTTGAGTTAGTGGCAAACCCCTCGATAATATTCATGGATGAGCCAACTTCTGGCCTAGATGCAAGAGCAGCTGCAATAGTGATGAGAACAGTTAGGAACACTGTGGATACAGGAAGAACTGTTGTCTGCACAATTCATCAGCCAAGTATCGATATATTTGAAGCTTTCGATGAGGTAAGAATATTTCAGAGATACCAAGTACCACTGCTTAAGTCTGCTATACTTCAGTTCCTCAGCACATAATTGTAATGTATTGCAGCTATTCCTGATGAAGAGAGGAGGAGAAGAGATATATGTGGGCCCATTGGGTCGCCATTCTTGCCATCTAATTAAATATTTTGAGGTAGCAATACAGTACAAAAATTGCAAATCTTAGAAAACTTTCCTTTTATATTAGATTCAGTCTCATTCAGTTACAATGTCTTTTTCTGAAGGGAATTGAAGGAGTTAAAAAAATTAAAGATGGTTATAATCCAGCCACTTGGATGCTGGAAGTTACCGGTCCAGCACAAGAATTAGCATTGGATATTGATTTTGCTGCTGTTTACAAGAATTCTGAGCTATACAGGTACTTCATTTTTTGTACCGATAAAATAAAAAATGTTCTACCCGTATAGGAATTTACTCTTAAATTTGTTATGTATGTGTGGTATGTGAATCAGGAGAAACAAAGCAATGATTAGGGAGCTAAGCACACCAGCTCCTGGTTCAAAGGACCTCTATTTCCCTACACAGTACTCACAATCATTTTTCACACAATGTAAAGCTTGTTTATGGAAGCAACGTTTATCATACTGGCGGAATCCACCATACACAGCTGTAAGATTTCTCTTCACAACCGTGATAGGTTTGATGTTGGGGTCAATGTTCTGGAATCTTGGCTCCAAAAAGTAAGCTACTCATCAGTTTAAAACTATTTTTAAAAATAAGTATCTAAGTGATCGAACTTCCATCTAATGTTATTGTCATTTCTCCGAATGCAGGTCAAATACACAAGACATTTTCAATGCTGCAGGATCAATGTACGTCGCAGTTCTCTTCCTTGGTATACAAAATGCATCATCTGTGCAGCCTGTAGTTGCAATTGAAAGAAGTGTCTTCTACAGAGAAAGAGCTGCTGGAATGTATTCAGCATTGCCCTATGCCTATTCACAGGTAATAATCTTTCTGATGTTTAAAGAAATATCAATAGAAAAATGTTCTGAACAATGTTCTGACTTTGTTACAGATCCTGGTTGAGCTTCCATATCTTTTTTCACAAACTGTTGTATACGGCACATTAACGTATGCCATGGTTGGATTTCATTGGACTGTTTCTAAGTTTCTTTGGTATCTGTTCTACACGTATTTCACATTATCATACTGCACTTTATACGGAATGATGGCTGTGGCTGTGACGCCTAATCACCATGTTGCATCAGTAATTTCCTCAGCATTTTATGCACTATGGAACGTCTTTTCGGGATTCATTATACCTCGAACTGTAAGTGTTTATCCTTAATCATCAAATCCCAAGTTTTAATCTTTATTTATTTATTTTGCATTTTGCTAATTTTGTTCCATCTTATATATGTGTGTAATAACAGCGGATGCCTGTATGGTGGAGATGGTACTACTGGGCCAATCCAGTTTCATGGACACTGTACGGACTATTTGCAGCCCAGTTTGCAGATATGAAGGATATTCTTGATGATGGACTAACAGTTCAAGAATTTATCAAACAATACTATGGTATCAGACACAATTTTCTTGGACAAGCAGCTGCTGGTATTCTTGGGATTAATATCCTCTTTGCATTAATATTTGCTGTTTCCATTAAGGCCTTCAATTTCCAAAGAAGATAGAGATCACTTTTTCTTTTTCCCTCTTACCCTTGTACTCCCATTATGTTCTTTCATGGAATCATTATCATCAAAAAGTAGTAGGATTAAAGAAGAAAGATTTCATATAACCTTGATAAAATAACGAAGATTCTAAACCATATTTAGAGTTTTCGTTTTGAATATATTTATGTATCACATTTGTATCATTATTGTATTATTAATACACTACCAATTTTTATTATTGATTCTTAGCAAGGTCTTATTAGCTTGAAGTGTTTATTAAATTATTTTCTATCAACATAGAAAAAATTGCAAATCTAAATTAATGTAATATTAAACTCAAAATGTTTATTCTACTCTGGTAAAGCCTGCTTGTTACAAAGACTATTGAAGGAAACAATATTATTACTGTTAGATTTGTGCCTCAAATGCAGTGTTTTGAAAGAATAAATTAGGATATGATTTGATTTAATTTATAATATGATTTTGATTATGTTAGGATATAATTTGATAGTATGCTCCATTCTATATACCATACTCTTATTTTCATCTAAAAAAAACTAACAATTACAGAGGAATCTGAGAATAGGAAAGTAGAGAGATAGAACAAAGTATGAGGAGACAGGGAGAGGAATGAAAAGGAAATAGGCTGAGAAAACAGAGGGAGGGAAACAATATAATTACAGAGGAATTTGGGGATGAGAAGAGAATAGGAGACTAGAGAGAGATAGAACAGAGTGACAAGAGCTTGCTCGTAAAAATAAAGACCACTGAAGGAAACAGTATATATTACAGAGGAACTTGGGGATGAGAAGAGAATAAAAGACTAGACAGAGATACAACAGAGTGACAAGAGATAGGGAGAGGAATGAAAAGGAAAATAGGCAGAGAGAACAAAGATAGAAGGAAAATATAATTCTTTACTATATAATTTTGGTCCTAATTTTCAGATTGTGAGAGATGTTAATTAATAATTGCTTATGCTTTAATCGAAAGAGAAATTATTAGATAGATCGGATCTAACACATCATTTATAAATCAATCCAATTACATAATGACATATATTTATATTATCTTTATATTAACCAATAAAAATAAAATAATTAAATTGTGATTGGATTTGTCTATAGATAAAATAGTAAATCTAGTCTATCTAAAATTTTTTCTTAATTTAGAGTTAGTTTATCCATAATTATAAACTCTCAATTAGTATTTATAGTTTAGCAATATGGGTATATGTTTCTAGAGAAGTGCTATATGACCCGCCACTCTCTAGCCCGCCATCTGCCCGTCTGTTCATTTTTACAAAAAAAAAAAAAATTTCTTTTTATTTGAATTCTTACTTTGTTTTCTCAATTCACTCCTGGCTTGCTTTATTTTCTGTCTCCACTCTTAAGATTTCAACTCTCACTTATTTACTCTTACAACAACATGGCCATTATTATTAATTTGATCAATTAAGAGGCAAAGATCATCAAGGAAAAAAACTTATTATTTGGTTCCAATTATCTCATTTTTTATTCTTTATCCCTTAATATCTTACAGTTTTATTATAATTATTTTTATTAATAAGCTTAAGTCTCTACTTGCTCATTTATTTTTATTAATAAGTTTGATATTCTCTCAAAAATGTTGTAATTTGGAATATGAGTTCATATTCCGATACTGTTAAAATGATATGATAGCCAAAAAATATAATTATCATGCATACCAACTTTAACAGTTTTAGAATATAAACTCGGATTCCAGATAGTAATATTTTTGAACAAATGGTATAATTGATATAATTTTTGTTGTGCAGTATATATGTAGTATATTTAGCTAGAATAAGTTTTTTTTTTTCGTGTTTATATTGTTATTTGTATTATTTATGCTAATTAAATGTTCGAGTAATCAAGTACTTCAAGCAGAATGTTATTTTTGTTGTTCATTAAATAGAATATTATTTTCTAGTTATATTAGGTAAAAATAATTATACAAAATATTTTAAAAAATTAGCGACAGATTGCTCGTGAAATAGCCTTGAAAATAGTGACGGATAACATTCCCTCGCTAATTGAGATCTCTGATATCAAATACAATGACGGATTTGTATCCGTCGCTATATAGAGATGGAAATCCACCACAATTTGTCGCAAATAAAGTATCTTTGGTCGTCCACTTGAAAACGACAATGGAGAACTCTGTAGCTAAGACTTAAAAGCGTCGCCAATAGCTAACAACACCGATGAGGGCTGAATATTTCCGGCTCAATTCCGTGCTAAGCACTTTTAGCGACGGATATACACATTTTTTGCGACGTTGAAATCCATCGTCAATTTTTTCTTTTTTTTTTTAGGCGGTGAAGCAGATACTACTTTCAGGGCAAGTAAATTAGTTTTACTGACCAAGTGGCCGACAATTCAACCAAATCGGTAGCCAACCCTCTTTCTGCGGTTTGGAGACAAATTGACTATTTGTTCAAACTCAATACAACTCGTGGGCGAGTGATAAAAAAGTGGTGTATAAAGGAATGGTGAATTCTAATTATACTTGTATTCTGCCTATTCAGAAACCCTGCAGCGTCGTATATTTATTTATAAATTCAATGAAACATTGAAGTGATTACACAAACTTGAAACTATCACAGCTACAGCTACAAAGTACTTAAAAAGAAATTAAAAGACAGAGACTGTGACCGCATGTTTTGCAAAATATACACTCTGGATATGTAATAGGAACAGTAGCGGAGCCCAAATCCTAAAGTTAGGAGGGTAAATTTATTTTTTAGGGAGAACTTCCTGAATTAGGAGGCAAATCTATATTTATAGGAGGAGGGGGCAAATATTGAAAATAGTATAAATTTGTACACTATTATATGTATTTTTAAAAATTAAGGGGGGTAATTGCTCACTTTTATGTGAACGTGACTCCACCGTTAGAAAAGAACTTCTCTAATATTAGTTTTTAACTAGTAAAACTTACTTGTAATGTGTCAGCATCCTTGCTTTTCATGGAGTTTCTTCAATAATGAAATAATTTTGATGGGGACATCCCATGAAAGAATGTAGCAAGTTTACTGCAAATTAAGATTATTATCATATACAGATTTGATTCTTGCATTTATAGTTATTTCTCATCTACATTAATTAGCAAATGCATACATATATATATAGTTGCATCACTTTATACTTTAATGTACATATACATAAGTAATTAAAGAAGAGGATGAGAGAAACATGGGAACCACTGCATAGAGAAATCTAATATAATTAAATGGATTAAGCTGTCAATCATTTATATCTATATATACATTCACATTTCAGCTAATTAATTACTACTTTCTCACAGACACATGGCATGTACAAGTGTATGTTTTCACATAATCTGAACAAACCAGCTGCCTTTTTTCAGTGAAAACTAGATGAGTATGTTGGAAACAATCCAGGTCGAAAGTTTAAGGGATATAATAAACCCTTAGTAGTGAAGATTCAGAAGAACTTAAGTTAATTGTTTTGGATCAATGGTAAATCTCCAATTATAAAGTTTAATTAACTCTCTAGACCACTCACACAATTCTAATAGAGCAGAGATATATACCTTTTCATCCGAAATTCAAAGTACTGTTTGATGAAGGAGTTGCTTTAATTAGTTTACTTTGCAGCTCAGATATGTCAACGCATGTCAAGTTGCTGACCTGTGAACCATAAAAAAAAAAAAATAGTGATCAACAATTACCATCAAACCCTAAGCTTAGTTAACTAGGGTGATGATGTACCTCAGATTGAATTGTGTGTATCATCCTTTGATTTACTCGAGTTGAAGCGCAACTAACCACATTTAGTCCTTCTTCATGTAGCAAATCCAGTGCTTGTGAAAGGTTCAATACTTGCTTCCCAACAAGGCCAATATCGATCACAACCTCAATCCCAATACAACTCCAGCGTACTATTACATGAGTTGATGTAGAGCTACTTAAATTTTCATTATCAGGGTTCATCAAATTGGATTGCTCCTTTAACTCATCTCTTTGGAGCCTAAGTTTCTCGATCTTTTTTTCCCGATCTTTTATATATTTCACTGTGTTATCGATGTGATCTGACATCGCACGCTTTCCCTGTGACTCCAAAAGGGGGGAAAAATGAGAAACCCATAAAATCTATGTATGTACTAGGCATTGTTATTACAAAATTAACAGCAAAAACAGAAATAAAATAAACAAGAAAAATCACAAACGTAGTTTGGCTAATGTAACCTATGTCCACAGGCAAAGAGAATGCAAGATATATCATCAAACACCTATACACAATATATATACATATATATAACCCTAACACAGAACCTGGACGCTCCAATTGGGATCTGTGTGACCTATCCACCCTTGCCTTGTCTCCACCACAGATCTCCACAAAAAATTCCTTTCTGGTCTAGTTCTCGTAATTCGGGGTACGTTGCCACAAAATTCAAGTCACTTAACAAGGGTAATTAAACAAGTATGCGAAACACAACATAAATATATCACCTTGATATATTCAGGAGGGAGAAGATTTTTGAGGTTAGTGTAAAGGGTTGTCATCTCTCTTCTTCTTTGTCTTTCACCATCTCTGTGCTCAATCCTCTGGTTATGATCATCATCAGCAGTTTTCTTGTCATCTTTGTGACTAGAAAATGGAATTGACTGCGGGGTTTTTGATGTTCTATTCTTTTTAGGTTTACTTGGGTACTGATCATTGGCATCGACTGCATTTTGACTGGTGATGGATTCTTGATCTTTTAGAGTTGTAGAGGAAATTTGAAATGAGATCTCTTTTAGATTAGGAGGAAACATGACAACGAATGTGGAGGTGGACAAGGATTCGGTGTATCTTGTTTTTCCTATATATATATATATATATATGGGTTTGTTAATATTGCATTTCCATGGGAGAGATGCAAGGACAGTATTTTATTAAGTGGTTTCATTGATTATTTATTTTTAGAGCTTCTTTTCCACGAGTTGTAGTTGCTTAGCTTCTTCTCTTTCCTAAAAAAGAAAAAAAAATGGTTGTTTGAAAATTTAGCCCAATACTTTAGGGGTAAGATCTCCCTCCCTTAGTTTGCAACCTTGATTATAGAGCACTTCTAAAATTTGAAAATAAATATTTTACCCTCTTAAGTGAACACACGAATTAAGACTAACTTGCATTAAAAAAAAAAAATGGTGCTATTTTTACAAATCAAGTATTGTATCTCCTAATATTCTCTTTACAGGATTTAATGAAACTTATAAATTTAAGTGATATCAGATAATTGAGAAATTCCTATGTAGATGGGGTTTACTAGATTAATACAATCATATAATAACATACATTTAATTATTTTATTTTTATTTTTACATCAACTAATAAAAATAAAAAAAATTAAATTGATGTCTTTATATGATTAACTTGGTCTACGAATGACATGATAAACCTGATCTACCTAAAAATTTCTCCAGATGGTTTCGTACTAAAAATCAAATCATAATCTAATAAATGAAAATTTCTAGAGTCAGATCTTTAAATTAAGGGGTTTATGTTAAATTCAATTTTTTTATTAATTATATTATTTTTCTATAATTCTGCTACATGGGTTATTAAACTTATTCTTATTTTTTAATCTGTAATAAATGAATTATGAAGGAAATATATTGTAATCTAAATATTAATTATGAAAAAAAAAAGTCATACAATAAACAACAATAACATATTGATAATTTTGTTATATATATAGAAAATTTCACTGTTGTCCACTTTTATGTTTTTTTTTATAATTACCAATGGTTTTTTTTTATTTTTTTCATTCCTATCCTACGAGCTCCTCATCATCTTCCTTTTTTTTTTTTTTTAATTTCTGTGGCTTCCTGCATACACGCATACTTTCAAAGTTAATTATTCTCAATGATAGAGAAGTAGGAAAGACCTCATTACTCAGAATAAAGCTATGATATGAGCCGATTTTTTTGGCAAAAGAAGTTTAGTTCGAATATATGTTGTTCATGTTCAAGATATGAGATCCTGCTTAGTAAGAAAGATTTCAAAGCTTTGGAGTGACTTTCTATCATAGTGCAGACCCTTTATATATATTAGGGGAATGGTGCAGACCCTTGATTTGATCTCAATTTAAATTTCTAGTAGTCTCATACCAAAATTATTTAATGCTATGAGTTGTTCTTTTACTCTTTTTTTTATGCTGTATTTAATTCTTTCTGTGATCCCTTTATAGAGCTTTTGATTGGAAATATTTTGTTATTTAATCCATTTTTCTTCTTTTTTTTTTTTTATTTTTTTGTGTGAAAATCATGGTAATTTACCTATAGAATTCCCAAAGATATTCTCAATATATCCCAAGGCACCTTCAATTATACCAAGGAAATTCCTCTTAGGAAATTTCACGAAAATTTTCAAGATATTTCCAAAGTATACTGAAAGTATTTCCATATAATTTTAAAAGGTATATCCAAAATATCCCAAAATATACCGAAAGGTATACCAAATTGTTTTGTTTGAGAATTTGTGATGTTTTGAATCGTTTTTTATTAGGTTTTATGTGCAATTAAATCAAGGTATCCCCAAAATATCACCAAGTTATTCCAATGGAATTTCCAAAAGTATATCCAAGGTATCCTCAAAATATATCGAAAGGTATACCAAACTGTTTTGTGTTGAGAATTTGTGATGTTTTGAATTTTGATTCTTCTTATTCTTCTTCTTTTTTTTTCTAATAATCAATTCTTCTTTTTTTTTTTGTTTTTTATTGGTAAAATTGAACCAAAATATACCCAAAATATACCGTCTGGATATATTTTTAGGTAATTTGGAGATTTAGGTATTATTGTAATTTTAGTAAATTATTTTCAGTAAAATTGATAAAAACTTTGAGCGCCAATAAAAATATAAATCGGTATCTAATTTTAAATATTTTCTTAAAATTTTCTATTTATTTATTTACACTATAAATATCCTCGTATATTTTACTGTCTGATTTAGAGATTAGTCGGGCATATAATACATTGAAAAAGAGTGAAATCACTCTCATTATGCCGATTCTCAAAAAGTGCTTTTGACTTGGTTGTCTATTCCGGTGTCTATGTATAGCAAACGTCCAAATAAAACATTCTCCATATTCTTTTTAAGAAAGAAAAAAAAACATATGCATCCTTGGGAATTAAATGCATTTATTTTATAAATAATAGACATATAATGTTAAGCAGTGGTATTTTTGTAAATAAAATTGCTATCGGCTCTGTTTACAGCAAAATATCAGATGCGTTTGTTAGCCAATAGATACATATGAGTCTCTCTTATACGTCTGTTTGGACCTAAATATATACATTTGATAGCTCAGATGCTTCTGGTCATGCCTTAACAGACGCGCCTGCATTTTTTAAATTTGTCCTAGCAAGCGTGCATCAATTCTTCCTTCTCTTCTCCAAGTATTTCTTCTTTCTCCAAACGAAGTGCCGCCCTTCTTCCTCTTCCCATTTGATGCGAGCAGACCGTCAGAGTTCCGGTCACCTCCCATATGACCCACCAATTTGAGTCTCCTCCCTACATTCCGGTCACTTCTTTCGAGTCTCCTCCATTTGCGCTGTCTTCAATTTCGGTTAGTTTTCTCTCTCTCTTTTTTTTGTTCTTCTTTAGTTAGTTTGCCTTTGAAATGTTATGTTTTCAAGTGATTTGTGTTATATGTTATGAGTTTTCGTCTTGGTGTGGGAGGAGGGTTGATTATATGTTTTTAGTGACCATTATTTTAACATTGCTTTGAAGGTGTTTGATGAAAGTCCCAAGTGAAAAATTCATGAAATTACCATCTTTTTATCGTTTGCTTTAATTGGATAAATTTATGAAGAAAACAGAAAATCTTTATTAAAGAAAAAAAATCAAACTTAAACCCATTTGACCCACCCATTGGCCTCTTTTTGTGAATGGATCAAGCAAGTTCTAAGATATGAGACATAACTAAACATATGAGCAAATATATGTTAACTATAAATTAGTAAAATATTTTTTCTTAGGAACTAATTATAGGTTATATATCTGTATCACTTACTTATACATGAAACTTTGTATGCGACAACTCACTCAAACCCAAGTAATTATATTAACTATATATATAATTAAAAGTAGATAAGTATATAAGTGAACAAAATTAAAATGATTTGGATGAAACAAAGAAGTGCAAAAATATTTGATTCCGTTTTGTCATTGGAAAGTAAAAACTAAAAGGATAAAGAATATATAACGATTCAAAAAAAACAATATTGTATCCTTCATTGCAATTTTTAAAAAAATATGAATTTTTCAAATTAATTGGAATTCCGAAATGTCCATATATAGAAAAAATTAGCAAATTAATGGATTAATATATTATTAGGGTTTGGTTCTTAATTAAAATTTGTGTTTGCGATATAAAATATAATAATAAATAATAATTATTAAAATAATAATGTGTAATGAAATAATCATTAATATAATAATAATAATTATAATGTAATTAATAATATTAATAAAAAGTATTCTTTTTATGCATGATATGCCAAAATTTGTATTGATTAAATTAATTGTTTTATTAAGTCTAAATATCCATTCGAGATTCCGTTCAAGATTTACTCATTAGGAGTAAGTATTAAATAGTTGTCATTTTGAAAATGTTTTTAAACGTCGACTCTCACTTATGATGTGTATTTATAAATGGTTTTTGGTTCAAAAAAATTATCAGTGTCATTTTTCTAATGTTCTCTAAATACAATAAACAAAAGAAATATATTGTAATCTTTATATTAATTATGAAAAAAAAAGAAAGGAAAAAATCATACAATAAACAGCAACAATAATAAATAACATATATTATTTTTTTTAAGTGCACTACACATATATATGTTTTACAGTCTGATTCGGAAATTAGTCAGTGTATATGATATATTGAAAAATAGTGAAATCACTACTCCCCATATGCCAATTCTCAAAAAGTATTTTTGACTTGGTCGTCTATTCCGATGCCCACCTACTGCAAACGTCCGAATAAAACATTATCTATGTTCTTTTCAAGAAAAAAAAAAAAGAATGTTTTCTTATATGCATCCATATATATAGGATTAAATTGGTCATATTCAAGAGTTTGATTTGAGCTCATATGTACTTAGCTTTAAAAATCTATCATTAATTTCTTAATCAAGTTGACAAAAAGATATTGGAGAACTCATGTGCACTGATCAAAATTAGCGTGCATGGTGCACATGTTAATTATATTATTTCACTTCTATATAATTTAAACTCTCATATGTTAAGCACTAATATATATAAGTGCTTAACCGTTCAATTAGGTGAATTGATATATGTTACACGTTATTCACAGTTATATATTTTAAAATCCCAAATATATATATATATATATATATATATATATCAATTTACCTAATTGAACGGTTAGGCAATCTGGGTGCCCATTGAGTGCCAAGTAAATAATAAGGCTTTCTGAAAATTTTATAGTTGATAATATAGCTTATTTAATTAAAAATATTTGATAAAAATAGCTAAAAGTGCGGCTGAAAAATGCAAAGTGACATAAAATAATATATTTATATAAATAAAAAATGTTTTATAAAATTTATTTAAATACGTTACATAAATTAATTATATAATATATATGTATATTATATATTATAAAAATTATATTAAATATCTCAACGGTAGATCAGTACTAGTTTTTAGTGCAGTTTAAGAGTTGATATTTTAGCCCAACGATAAGATTTTGAGTTGTTCGTCGGTTTAATTATTTTATTTATGTAAGTAATTTTTCTTTATAATGTAACGAGGATTCCGATTACATTATGAACTCAAGATCTCGATAATTTTAAGAAAATATCGGATAGCGACCGAGCAGTGACAATATTAAAAATAAAAAATGAGCAGTTTAGCGATGATATTTTGGACACACAACTTCCGTCGCCAATGTCGGTTGCCAACTGTGGCGGCAAACATTTTGTAGAAGAGGGCGACTAATGTATCTGTCCTATACCTGCAGTGGTGGTCTATTGTTCAGAATCATCTGCCGTATTCTGAATGCTAAGCATTGAATTTCTGCGTAGCTAATACTGTGGCGGTTTTATTATTAGCCATGGTGACGAATCCATCGCCTTGTTTATTTAATTACTTTTAGTACGATTTAATTTTAGTGACGGATTTGCTCCGCTACTAGTTTTATCTTTATTGATTTACATTATTATATTAGTGTTTAGGACGGCTGTTATCCGTCTCTAACTTTTAATTATATTAATATTAAATTTAATTTAGCGTTCGGCTACAGAATTGAGATCTGTTGTTAATTTTAACTTTACTGGTTTTTATTTGTTGAATGTATAGCAACGGATCCATTCTTAATTTACCGTTCTTATTAGCTTGAGGCCAATGTAAATTGTGGGTGAATTTTACTTACCGTATTTCAACTATGTAAATTATAACATAATTTTATATTACAAAATACCGAATTGTTATAATTTTATATAGTTGAAATACCGTCGGCGAACTTCACCCGTAAATTATTTATTAGCTTACTAACAGAAGTTTTTAAGAATAGGATTAGAATTTTCCAATTGTAATGTAAAATTTGAAAATTTTTAACATCTGCTCTTTGTATCAACAGCAAGTAAATAATAATAGTTCACCTAACTTCTGCTTGAGCACTGCTTTTACCATAAAAAACGTGTCAACCGACAGAAGAAAGCAACAAAACACTCTTATCATGAACAAAATCCAAATCTAATGTGAGTAAGCCTGATACACTTAACTAGTAAATCCCAAATCCTTAACCATATTTACAATTCAAATATCTCATAATCTCCTCTAATTACACTAAGCAGGTCTCCATAAAACAGATCTTTATGGGCCGTGAGGCCATTGGACCTGTGGCTTCTGAAACTCAAACAAATGGACCTATAGCCTATGTGATTTAAAGAGTACAAGCCCAAATAAAGCAAAATGGAGACTTGAAGCATTTGAAACTCAATGGATGCAAGCCTATGATGTAAAAATCATGGCAAGTCACAACAGGCAAAAATCTAGTTGAACTTGAAGAGTGTTGAAGAATTATCCCACATCAGGAAAAAATAAAGAAATAGGGGTAATTTATAAGTGAGTCAAATAACCAAAATGACTCAAACCATTTTGGAAATGAGTCCTCTAATGCATGCCTAAATTACCAATTTAGTTCTTACTCTTCCAATTTAAGTTGGAGCGGGCCCGTCATGCTCCAACAATAAGACCTACTTCAGGTTTTATTTAGTAAGTTCCCTTAAGTAGTGGATGAAGTTCGAATCTTACATTATTTCTGGTGACCCGGAGAAAAGTAAAGGGATAAAACTGGCCATTATTTATGAAACATTGTGTTAAGTTTTAACACCAACACATATTTTTTTAAAATTGGTTATTTTGAAACTCTGTGGCATTCATCCACGGGATAAAATTGAACAAGTTAGAAGTCATGATTACCAAGAATAAGCAAAGTCTTGCAACTTTGTAACTGCTATTAATCTACTATTCCGTAACTAATATAGAATTCCGCCAGAACGTATATAATTACAGTCACCAAATGCTCTCTCTATCCAGGGCTTCAATCTAACAATAATTAGGCAAAATGCATGTTTTGTAACAGAATAGATATATTGAGAAGAACAGATTCAATAAAACCACATAATTCTTACACTCAAATTTCCAAAGTTTTTTTAGTATAAAGCTTTACTGACCTGCAAGAGTACACAGCAATGTTTTTAACAACTCTTGAAACGCAAAGAGAACACTTCAGCTCTAGCCGTATAAACTTCATGTGCAACTGGGATCGATTCCTTCACCAGTAATTCGTTATCAGGTGGCTGCAGAACCCTTTCACATGCCAATTGCCTATTTTACCCTCTACTCTAGCTTTCGGCTTGAGTTCAATAACACTTGTCAACCAAGGCTTCCTCTCAGATTTCTCAAGCTTCCTAGGAAGCTCTGTGTAAGTGGACACAGTAGAATACAGAACAGAAGGTTGCTTCAGATTATCTGCATCAAACCTGTTAGCGCACACAGCAGGATTCTGCAATACCATCTCAAAAGAGTTCACAGCTTTTCTGACCCTCCTAAACAACATCGCTGCTCATTGAAACTCGTTCAGTCTCCCCTGCAAAACCAATAAAAATGTTAAACTACAATCAGTGCATCCTTAAAAATGCTGATTGACCTCCTGAAGATAATTTTGCTATTATTTCTTATAATGTCTATCTCTGTTTCAGCTAACAAAAATAAGTTGATCGGGAAGTTAAATTTAGTACCATTATCAACTAGAAGACAGATATATAAATCCTTAAGACACTTAAAATATTTTCACTTTATAAGACGGACACAATGAAGAGACAACAGCATACAGGGAAAAAACAAAATTACAGATGAGAAAATAGAAAATCTCTCTTCCCCAACTTCTTATACAAGGTGATATAAGGAATTTATTAGAAAGAGCAAGAGCAACATCCCCGGTCGTCGTGACATTTCAACTAATAGATGGTATGCATGCATCCCGCAGGTCTCATCTGATTTAATCCCAGCGGCAAGTAGCGACGGAGGGCAATGGGGCACTTGCCCCCGTAGCCCCTAAAATATTCTTTAATACTCCTTTTAATTCTTAAAAAAATTTTATGCCCATTTAGAAAAGTTAAATGCAGTTTTATATATGTGTCTCAAACTTGTCTGTCTTACGCATAAAATATTTGAATTTTTTTAATGCAAATTGAATAAAACAAATAGATGAACGAAAATATTTTATATTAATTAAAAAAATATTGAGAAAAATAGTATTTTTTTATATATTTTATTAAAGAGTTAGATTACTTTTTTAGTTTTATACATTTTATTTTCTCTTTTTTTATTTTAAACCTTTTTCTTCGCTTTATACTCTTTTGTTCTTTATTTTTTCCTTCTCTAGCGAATATCAAACTTATATCGTTTTTACTTTCAAAATTTATTAAAATCATTTGATAGTTTTAATCCTTTTTTTTAAATGGAAAATAATTTTATTAATTTAAACTAGCAATACACCGATATAAATATATACAAATCTGCTAAAAACTGTAGAGGATGAAACAGTAAAAATATTCACAGCATTCCAATTAATCGCATAATAAATTAACTCAAAACCTATAAATTAAATAATATCATAGTGACTTGAATATATTTGATTTCAGTTCTGTAACATATTAATGACTATAATTTGATTTATTATTTCTATTGAATCAAATATCTTTTGCCTATTTGAATCGTCTATACACAAAAACGCTGCAACAAGACGATGGAAACAAATCTTCGTAACAAGACTACAAAATTACAAAAAATAAAAAATAAAAACTTAGATTTACTTGAAATAATTACTTATTTTAAAAATAAATTAATAAAAAAAAAGATGTTAATATAGGTGATTTCATACTAATAATGGCCCAAAATACTTCTTATTCCTTAAGAAAAATGGTAGCTAAAAAAAAGAAAAAAGTTGAGAGAAAGGAGACTTAGTAGTTTTAATTTAAATGTCGTACATTTGTAAATAATATTTCATGTTTATATGATTACTTTTCTGTTTTGTAATATTGTTTTTCTTTTTGAGTACTAAGAATTTTTACTTCAATATTATGCTGGATATTTTCTTGAAATTATTTTTTAACTATGAAATTTATATTGAAAGTCTTGTATTCCTTTCTAAATACAAATTATTAAAATAATTTGTATTTTCTATACATTAGTTATTTTTATAAAATTTTTAATTTATTATTTATTTATTAAATTTAGCCCGGTGAACATAAATTCTAAATCCGTCCGTGACCGCAAGTTACCAACTTCAATTCGAACACAACCAGATTTCTTGGTGATCGTGGTGAGTTTAATTTCTTTTCTTTTTCACAGAATAGTGTCGCTCTCTGAAAGAAAAGGAGAAAATCAGCAATTTGATGCTGGATTCCAACTTTAATGCAAAACTCGACGATTTCGGGTTAGCGTGGCTCGTAGATCATGCGAAAGGATCACAAACAACAGTTCGGGAGTGTGCCACAACAGGGAAAGCTAGCAGAGAATCAGATTTTTAGGATAGTTGCTGTGGAGATAGCTTGTGGAAGACAACCCAACAGCCCGATGGAGTGCAATTGAACTGAGTTTGAAACCTTCATGGAAGAGGAAAGCTACATGAAGCAGCTGTCTCTAGACTCTCTGAACATTTCGACAAGCAGCAGATGGAACGATTGATGATTGCGGGGCTATGATGTGCTCACCCAGATGAATATCTTATACCCTCTATCAGGCAATCAATACATGTTCTTATCAGTTTTGTGTGAATTCTACATCTGATTAGTTTCTGAATTTTGTACGAATAGTTTCTGAATTGTTAAATTTATAGCAAGCTCTAAATGTTTCCGGAAGCATTTGATTGCAATTCAAGGAAATTAACATCAGTGTTTCAGAATTACCATCACAGTATTTGATCATTGCATTGATGATAAATACAACATACAAGAAAGTATACATCAAGAAGAAAGTCTCAAGAACTGAGTTGAAGAAACTTTTGAGCCATGGGATGTTTCGCCTGCGAGAGTTCATCAGGTTTTAGAACTTCAACAACCTGTCCATTTACAAGGAGGCAAACAATATCAGCAATCCTCTGGATCTGCTTGATACTATGAGAAACTATCACAGTTGTCAGTCCCTGATCCTTCTTCAATTTCACAATGACATCCTCTATGTTTAGAGTTGATATGGGATCCAAAGCGCTTGTGGGCTCATCAAGAAGCAAAACCTTTCAAAGATGCAATGTAAATACAAGAGCAGCAAGAATCAGAAAGTTTCTATATTCTAGCAATCCAAATTGTGAATTTATAGGCTAACCTCTGGTTCATTAGCTAGAGTCCTAGCAAGTGCAACTCTTTGAGCTTGACCGACAGATAATTCATGGCCATTCTTCTTCTGAAATGAAGGATCAAGGTCCGCCAGTGTAAGCAACTTTTGAACCTCATTGTCAGTAAGTTCCCTCCCCCTTAATTGTGGTCCATATCTTATATTATCTGCAACTGTGCCTAAAGGGATTGACATCCAAAACCAATTGATCTAGTTAAAGACAATGATGCAAGCATTTCTGCTACCTTAGCTGCATCTATTACTGCTGGTTGAAGTATCAAGCTGTATTCTAATTACTGACAAGAAATATAACTCGAGAACTGTCCAACACAACCCCGGCGAAACCACATTCACTCGTAGAGTCTACAATCTATTATATAAAGTTACACCATTTTTCTAAAATTTACTCTTCTAAAAAATATTGGAAGTCTAGAATTTAAATTTTTGCTCCCTGACTAGGTAGGTCCTAGCTCCGCCACTCAACACAAGCCATTCCCATTTGATTAAGTTTAAAGTGATGAAATAAAAAATAAAAAGAGTCAAGCTTGATCTTAATGCTGTAAATTCCAAAAATATTAAACAGAATTTAAGGGGAAAAAAAGGGTAAATTTTGAACTCACCCTGAAATAGAGCCGGAATCTGAAAGAGCATTCCAACCTGACGGCGAAGGCTAAGAACATCAAGATCCCTAATATCACAACCGTCAAGAAACACCGTTCCAGACGGTGGCTCCCACAGGCGGTTAAGCGACCTCAAAAGCGTAGATTTGCCGCTGCCGCTGGGACCTATTATACCAACAACCACGCCCTTTGGTATATCCAAGTTGACGCCATCAAGTATGACGACTCCGGCGTCGGATTTCTTGCTCAAATTGCGAATTCTGAATTTGGGTTGAGGATCATCGGTACCCACTTCTACATCTCCCACAGTCAATAAATGCTCTCTAACCTCATCAACTGCCCAAATCAAAACAATCACATGCATAAGCTTGAGAAATCAGAGAAGAATGAGAGAAATTAAGAAGAAAAAGTATACCTGGAGAAGAAGAAGTTTGGAATAGATTAGTTGAACCAAAAGCCATGGCTGTAAGTGAATTATGTGGTTGGCAAAGTGAAGAAACAGAACTCGTAGCTTATCTTACTCAACCAACCCAGCAGCAGAAAAGCCTTCCCTGGTCTGCACCTCACCTTGTGAAGTTGTAACCCAAATATTCCTTCATCTCCATCAATGCTCATTTGATTGAAATATTTGGCATTTTTCACGGGAGAATCAGATCATCTACAATCCAACTTGTAGCTACTAATTAAACTCATGAAACATCGACCTCCTAAACTTTCTTAATGGTAACTATTAGACCAAAATTCTAATTCACAGGAACTCGGCAAATTTTGATTGAAAATATGATCAATTTAAAAGCAATATAAATTTTAAATTTATTTAAATCTCACTTTTAAAATTAAATCTACATAATAATCTATTTAAATAATTAGATCTAAAATTTAAAATTAATCGGAAAAATTTAAATTTAATCTGAATGTTAGATCGAAAAAATTTAATTCCGATCTGACTGCCTATACAACCCCTATAAAATGTAGCATGATTCCATCCCAATTATAGCGGGCCTATCCATTTCTTCTGCCAAATTAAAATAAAAGAAATTTTCGTAGCGTGTTTTTAACTTTTATTTACAGATTTATCTCCATTTTTTCAATTTTTTTTATTTTAACAGAAAATAATTTTTTTTTTTCCGATTTTTTCATACACATCAAACCAGCTACGACTGCTATTTTCTTGTTTCCTCTTCCCCGATCTATCTTCTCTTGTGCCATTTTCTTGTTTCCTTGTATCATCTTCATCGCGAATTATTTTTACTGAGAACTATTATTTGGTCCTTATCATAGAATGCATTATACCG
>CATIWF010006569.1:0-25063 GCA_949630135.1 Balakata baccata | reverse complement strand
TTTATGTTTACATTCAAAACTCGTATTCATATCGTGCTTCTTCATAAGAGTTTATGCAAAAGTGAATAACATGCTTAAATCATGTTTACATTCATCAATATACATAAATTCCTCTTTTAAGATAGTGTCACAGTCGTGACACTTAGAGTCACAGGCATGACCCAAATTGCAACTCTAGTTGGGAACCCTTCTATATCTATTATGGCATTTGTCACAGGCTTGACTCTGTTTTTGCTAAAATTACTAAGTTAAAAATCCATCTTTTAAGGTACATACTACTATATAACCAAAACCCATTACCAAATTTATTCTTTAATAACATTTATCATCATGACAAGAGGTCATAACATGTTTTGTCTATCATTTTAGCATTTATAACCTTTCTCTACATATTTAACCCAATACATCCATACTCATTTATTACATAACCTACCAATATGCATACTTATCATTTACCTCTTTATTTAAACCATATCATATCCCTTCATTACCTAATACACATTTTTTCATACTAGTATGCCTCTATATGCAATGTCATTCAAAATCATCAATTATGCACACAAACATATAAAAAGGGTAAACAAAAAAAATGCATATATGTACAAACCTCAAAAGGAGCTCAACTAAAAATTAAACCAAGAAGCTACTCTATTCCCCCTTGATGATCACCTCTCTCTTCTCCTTGTTTTCCTAACACATATGCAACCATATATCAAACTCTAAGTTTATGGAAGCATAACAAAAACATTTTCCTAACACATACAACCATATATCAAAGTCTAAGTTTATGGAAGCAAAACAAAAACATAAATGTAACATGTGCTTCCTAATTGAGTCTTATATACATGATTCTACCACCATACTTACTATATCATACTCCAATAACCACTCGTCACATGAAAATCCATTAATCATTCTTCTTCCATAACCCACTTCCTATAACTCTTCACCTAATATAAGAACCTCTTCATATAACTTTATAACCATAACAAAGAGATGGAGTTAACATATTTCCTTACCTTTTAAAGGCAGAAAACTCTTTAAACCATGAAAGGAAACCGAACTCTTCCTTATTTTAACTCTCTCTCTCCTTCAACTTTTCCTTAGTTGCCAAATTCTTCACTTCCTTGCTAAATTTTGGGTTTTGATTTTAGTTTTAATGTTTAATCACCTAAAAATTCTTAAGAAAATACTAAGATAATGTCTTTAAGTTTGAAAGATCATGTCTTAGGGTTTAGAAATGTTTTGCTGGTGTAAAATGAAGAAAGAATGGTGCAATTTCCTTTTATAGTAGGGCAATCACGGGCGTGACTCTCTAATAACCCATAAACTGAGTCAAAAAGTCAATATTTATCTAGAATTTTCCCTCTGACTTGATAGTCACAAGCGTGACCATCTCTTACACTTGATTTTACTCAATTCCCAACCTTGAACCCCATTCTAGGGCCAAAATCCTTCACTATACCCTCAATATATCACTCATCTACCCTTCATATATCACATATTCAAGTTTTTTTTTTCAACTAAGCCCTAGTTAATCGGTGTTACGATTCTCTCCCCTTAAAAATATTTCGTCCCTAAAACACACCTGTTATGTCGTTGTGGAACAACTTGGGATATTGAGCTCTCATCACTTCTTTACTTTCCCATGTAGCTTTTTCAGCTGTATGGTTCCTTTATAATACTTTCACTATTAGAACCCGCTTGTTCCGAACCTCTTTAGTCCCCCTAACAAGAATGTGAATCAGTTCCTCTTCATATGTCAAATCCTGACTCACTTATATATCTTCAACCAGTATGATATGAGTAGGACATGATCGATACTGTCTTAACATAGAAACATGAAACACATTATCTATCTTACTCAACTCTAGAGGTAGAGCCAGTCTATAAGCAACTGATCCAGCTCTTTCCAAAATCTTCTAGGGACTTATAAACCTCGGACTTAAATTGTCTTTCTTGCTAAATCTCAAGACTTTCTTCCATATAGATACTTTCAGAAAAACCTTATCTCCCACTTCATATTCTATGTCCCATCTCTTAAGATCAGTATATGATTTATGTCTATTTGCAGCTGTCTCAAGCCTGTCTCAAATGATTCTTACCTTCTTTTCAGTTTACTGAACTAAATATGGACCCACCATCTTTCTTTCCCCAAGCTCTATCCAACATAATAGTGTCCAGCATTTCCTACCGTATAATGCCTCGTATAGAGCCATCTAAATGCTAGAATGATAACTATTATTATAAGCAAATTCCATCAAAGAAAGATACTTATCCCAACTACCTTGAAATTCAATAACACAAACTGTCATCATATCTTCCATAATCTAGATAACCTTTTTAGACTGACTATCTATTTGAGGATGAAAAGTTATGCTAAAGTAAAGCTTAATGCCTAAAGCACTCTGAAGAGTCTTCCAAAATTGTGATGTAAACTAAGGATCTCTGTTTGATATAATGGAGATAGGCACGTATGAATTCGAACTATCTCATTTACATAAATCTCTGCTAAATGGTTTATCTGATAATCCTTCCTAATAAGCAAGAAATGTGCCAACTTCGTGAATCTATCTATTATCACCCATACTATATCATGTCTCCTCAGTGTCAATAGAAATATAATTACAAAATCCATGGTAATCCGCTCCCATTTCCATTCCTAAATAGAGATCAGATGCAACAAACCCGAAGGTACATAATGCTCAGCTTGCACTTGCTGATAAATCAAACATCTTGTAGTAAAATTAAGTGATATTCTTTTTCATACCTGACCACTAATAACTGCTCTTTAATTCTTGATACATCTTGTTAGTTTCAGGATGCATAACATATTTACTTTCATGAGCTTCCTTTAATATCCTTTGTTTGAGATCTTTGATATCGGGTACATATAGTCTACCTTGATAGTACAATCCATCGTCTAAACCAATAAAAAAACTCGGGTGTCTCCTCCTTAGAAACCAACTCAACTATTTCAACTAGCTTATCATTTTGCTTTTGTGCATCTTTAATCTTTTGCAGTAAAGTAGGTCGGATATGCAACTCCGCCACTGTCTTTCTAGTCAAGGCATCTGCTACCATATTAGCTTTACTTGGATGGTAGTCAATAACACAACTATAATCCTTGATCAATTCAAGCCACCTTCTTTGTCTCAAATTTAATTCTTTCTATGTTGGCAAATATTTCAAACTCTTTTGATCTGTATAAATGAAACATTTCTCCCCATATATGTAATGATGCCAAATCTTTAATGCAAAGACTATGGCTACTAATTCTAAATCATGAGAGAGATTGTTCTTTTCATATGGCTTCAATTGTCTTGAAGCATAAGCAACTACCCTTTCTTCTTACATCGACACACAACCCAATCCATTATGAGATGCATCACTATAAATGACATACTATGTATCAAGGATCGGTTGTGTTATCATATGAGCCTCTATAAGCATAATCTTTAACTGATCAAAACTGGCTTGACACTTGTCTATCCACTCAAATTTAACATCTTTTTTTTTAAAAGTCTTGTCAAAGAAGTGGCAATCATTGAAAAACCTTTAACAAATCTTCTATAATAACCTATAAGACCAAGAAAACTTCGAATCTCAATCACATTCTGTGGAAGCCTCCAATTCACAATCACTTCAACCTTACTAGGATCAACTCTAATACCTTCTACGGATATAATGTGTCTTAGAAATGTTACTTCATCTAGCAAAAACTCACATTTTGAGAGCTTGGCATAAAACTTATGCTCCTTCAATGTCTGCAACATTATTCTCAAGTGCTTTTCATGCTCTACTGAATCTCTTGAATAAACCAAAATATCATCAATTAAGACAATAACGAACTAGTCTAAATATAGCTTGAAGATCCTATTCATGAGATTCATAAATGCTGCCAGAGCATTGGTCAGCCCAAAAGGCATAACCAAAAACTCATAGAGACTATATTTAGTCCTAAACACTGTCTTAGCTATGTCCTCCATCTTTACTCTCAACTAGTGATAATCCGATCTCATATCTATCATGGAAAACACTCCAACATCTTTAAGTTGATCAAAGAGGTCATCAATCTGTGGTCACGAATATCTGTTCTTAATAGTCACTTTATTCAACTGCCGATAATTGATGCAAAATCTCATATTTCCATCTTTCTTTCTCGCAAATAATACTAGAGCACCCTATAGGGATACACTCGATATGATAAAAACCTTATCAAGATGCTTTTGCAATTGTACCTTAAGCTCCTTCATTTCTAACGGTACCATCCTATATGGTGTCATAGATATAGGCATCGTACTAGGAGTAAGCTCGATAGAAAAATCAACTTCTCTCTCAGGAGGTAAACTTAGTAATTCTTCTAGAAATACATCCGGGAATTCATTAACTACCGGAATATCCTTAAGATTTGGACCTCGCTTCAAGGTATCAATGACATGCGCCAAATAAGCTTCGCATCCTTTCCTAATCATCCTCTGAGCTTTCAACATAGTAATAATTTGTGGTTGTTATGGAAACAATTCACTCTTCACTATCACTTTCTCTTGTTCAATTGTCTTGAGTTTCATAAACTTAGACTTACAATCAACCACTACCTCATGTCTTGAGAGCCAATCCATACTTAAAATAATATCATATTCATGGAAAGGCAACTCAATCAGGTCTGAAGAGAATTCTTTCCCATATACCATTAAAGGACAATCTCAGAATACTTTACTCACTCTCACACTATGTTCTAATGCATAAATGTCAAAGCCATATAAAGAAAAGATACCAGTGATCACGTTTGTTACTACTTGATCTTCCTTGGCTTTCATGGCATAAGCTTTAGTAGGTGCTTTACTCAAACTCGATCTATTCACCGTGTCAAAAATTGGCAGTCTAGGCTGGTCCTATCCTTTAGAAGGCTGTGTCCTAGCTTGTGTTGGAGTATATCTAATAGTCTAGGTAGAAGCACTACCTACTAGCAAAGGACAATCCCTCCTGAAATGTTCCTTTGGTCCATACTTAAGACATGCACCTATGGCATACCAACACTCTCCTCGATGAGACTTGCCATAAGTCCCGCATATAGCTGCAGCTTCTCTCCTTGCCTGTGTTTGTGAACTAGCCACAACTGAAGAGGCTTTAGATGGTTGTCCTCCCCCAAAAGATCTCGTCTGTGGCTAAGTAAAACTCTTCCCTGTGCCTCGACCTTATGGTCAGCTCGAAAAGAAACAACCCTTTCTTAAAGAATGGGCCTCAGGGATAGCTGACTTCTTAGATGGCTCTTCTTTCTTTCCTCTATTGAAGTTTGCATATGTATCTCATACACATTTACTCAACAGAAATAAAATTTTACAAACTCCAAGAAGAAGAATCAACCTATATAACCATGAACAATTAAAACTATCTAATAGCAGAAGTTTATTACCTTTCAAAACAAGTACCCTTTCTTTGATTCTCTTCTTATCGAGTTGTAGTAAACCACAGTAATCCTTTAAGATCACCTCTGATGGTATCCATATGAAAGGAGAAACAAGAAAACCGTTTAGGGAATGGGTTGGATTAATCTATTGTGATTAATCCCTTGAGAGAAAAAGAGAAGAAGAATTGGCACTCAATTATCTGTATTTCCAGCAGTTAAAATGATTTATAAAAGGACTATTTATAACCCACAAGGAATTAGGGTTCGAAACCCTTGATTATATAATCCTAATCAGATTAAAATTCATAATTTGTCACATATCTCGATCGGGAAACTAATTTTCCGGTTGAGATAGTGCCCATGTCAAGTGGATTCCGATCGAAAAACCACCTTTCCCGATCGGGATTTGGTTCTATTTCAATCCAGTAGCTATTTCCAATCAAGAAACTTATTTTCCCGATCGATACTATCATCCAAAAGCCCATTTTACTTCTCCTTAACCTTCAATGCGTGTGACCTATTAGGTTCCTGGCTACGTTGGCCACCCGAATTAATACTTAAGCTCGAGCATATCATGAGCAATATCTAACAACACATCATAACCCCCAATTAGCACATAATCTCGAGCATATCATGAGCGATATCTAACAACACATCATGACCCCCAATTAGCCAGAAAGTAGTGGTTTAATTACAAAACTTTCCGTAGACAATTATTCTTGCAATTCGTCCTTTCACCATTCTATACCTCACTCAGTTCAAACCATGGACTCTATGTCAATTCCCACTATATTGACTACGTCACATCTAGTTCGAGTGATGTTAGATCTTGTCTCGAGACTCATTACTTTTACAGACATATCACTGAACACTATCTTTATGATATTTCTACTATAGCCAAAGATTCCTACGTAATGATCTCAATAAGAGGCCATGGGTATACCCTCCTTCTATCAGGAGTGATAAATCCTTTATTGGCTACTTAACTACCTTCAAATACCTCAAGCTGTACCCAATCACCACCCTATGAGCAACCTCTCTTGAGGCAATAAGGGATGGAGTTAAAGTATCCAAGTTAACTTTGAGCACCTTAAGTCTAAGGATACTTGCACCAATGCTATGATGAGACTATCACTAATATAGAATAGAGGAGCCATGTGATGGTCTCATATCAGGTCATTCAATGAACTTGACTACCTTAGCAATCATCCACATGTAAACTTTAGACAACTCATCTCTATAGATTATGAGATCTACTACTTAATCCAATTAAGGAGTATAATATGTGCTGGTCTATCCAGATTAACAATGTCTCGTCTTGTTAATTCTATGACTAGGGACAATTTAGATATAATCTTAATTACACATGGTAGGAATCTCAATATCATGATCCCATCATGATTTGCTTCATGCTATGTTTATATCTTAGACTTCATCAATTAATTTAAGATCTAGTATGTTCATAACACAAATGAATATCAATTAGATGAAGATGCCTTTATTCATATAAAATGAGCTTATACAATAAGTGCTAAAAGTGATTGCCTTTAGAGCACCTCTCTAATATCCTCTAGACTAAAGGCTAAATAAATTAACTTAGTAAAGCTGTTGTGCTACAATGCAATCACAACATCACCAACCTATGAATTGAGGCCATCCTCAAACCTTCTACATTTATCTCTTTCGTTTGCTATCATATCAGGAGCATACTTACTTATTCTTGTAAACTCTCTATGGTATTCATTCACCGACATTTTCCCTTGTTTTAGCTCTATGAACTCATTTTTCTTCCCATCAAGGTAAATCAAAGGAATATACTATTCACAGAACTCAGTCATGAAGCAATCCCATTAATAGGTTCTTCAACATCTGGTTTGAGGAGGACAGACTTCCACCAATTATAAGCTTCCTGTTAAAGCAAAGAAGTAGCAAATCTCACTTTATCTTCCAAATCAACCTATAACTCTAAATATCATTTCCATTTTCTCAATCCAGTATTCTGCTGCAGCAGGATCGTCATCTTTCTTACCATAAAATTCTATGGCACCATATTTTCAAAGCTTCTCAATAGTGGCTTTAGGCTTAGGTGGGGGTGGTGGTGGAGCAAGATGTGGTATGGCTCTCACCATAATCTCAAAAATGCCTGCCATCTGCTGTATGAAGGGGTTCTGTTCAGGTTTAGATTGCTTGGTGGTAGGCTATGAGGATGCAGGTGTAGCACCATGCCCTTTTACACTAGCAGCACTGGAATGGGAAGGAGTCCTAGTATCAGAGGAACTATGGCTCTTAGCCATGGTAGGGTTAGATTCTTCGACAGACATCCTCGATAATCCTATAAGTTGACAGAGAAGTAGCCCATATCAGAGTTATATAAGACATATGTATGTGTGCATGACAACCCTTTTTCCCCTTAGGTCTAGAAATGCCTAAACCTATTCTTTGATACCAACCAACTGTGACACCTCACCTATATAATAGGACTATGCCCATTATATAAGCTTATAATAGGAACAATAACATTACATAGGCAGAATGCCACTATCAGCACTTATTTTTTTCGTTAAATTGGAATCATTATCTCATATATTAAAATCATACGCATTTCCTTTCATATTGTCATGGCGCGCGCGTGCACACACACACACACACACACACATACACACACACATATATATATATATATACACACAATATCATAAACTTTGTCATATAACAAACCATGTTCACTATTCCCAAATGCATGATCATATATAGTACAAAATATGATAGCATAGACCGACAAACCGAGTCATAGATGTCTTCTCTTGATATGGGCATTATTTCTCCTCTTTATCAATTTCAAGACTTTAATATCTACAAGCTCTTGAACCTGCATGAGAAAACTCACACTGAGCTATTTCTAAATTAGTGGTACATATATGCATTGAAATTTCCCATGTAATCACATAAGAGCATAGCATATAATTATAACATGGCACATATATGTATAAACCTTTGATTAAGCTAAAATGAAGAAACGATGTATCAAATGCTTGTAGTGCTCATGTTCATGTTATGTTATATTTCTTATTCTCTAACATATATCATGTAAAACTCATGCAAGAACTATTCTCATGTTGCACGGAATACACTTCTTACACTTAAATAATTTATTCCTATCATCAATATCTCCTTTATTTTCCGATCTTATCTTTTTTTTTATTCTTTTTCATTTTCAATAAATAGCCCAAATCTCATTCTTGGTTTATTCAGATACAAGATGTGAAGTAAGAGTGCTCGATATAAGCTTAAGCCACCCTACTTACGTATATCTCAAGTCAAAAGGCTCTTCAAGCTTAACAACTTGATTGAGTGTAATATAATATATCTAAGAGTACCAAAAGCAGTAGTGCTCTCTAAGCTTAAGCTACACTATCCTCAGTTATAGGCTTATCGATATATATCACTTATCCCCTTTGTGGTGCACCATTTGTGCTAAAGTAGTCCTTAGGTTGAGAAATGGGCATTTATATCAAAGTACCCTCTTATTTAAAACTCAATCCTTTTATGCTTCTTTCATTGTACACTTATCATGTTCATGTTTACTCATTAGTTTTAGGTTTATAAACATGTTCATATTTACATTCAAAACTCTTATTCATATCATACTTCTTCATGAGATTTCATGCAAAAGTGAATAACATGCTTAAATCATGTTTACATTCATCAATATACATAAATTCCTCTTTTAAGACAGTGTCACGGTCGTGACACTTAGAGTCACGGGAGTGACTCGAGTTGTGACTCCAGTTGGACACCCTTCTATAACTATTATGGCAATTGTCACGAGCGTGACTCTGTTTCTGCTGAAATTACTAAGGTTAAAATCCATCTTTTAAGGTACATACTACTACATAACCAAAACACATTACCAAATTTATTCTTTAATAACATTTATCATCATCACAAGAGGTCATAACAAGTTTTATCTATCATTTTAGCATTTACATATTTAACCCAATACATCCATACTCATTTATTACATAACCTACCAATATGCATACTTATCATTTTACATCTTTATTCATACCATATCATATTCCCTCACTATCTAATACACAACTTTTCATATTAGCATCCCTTTATATGCCATGTCATTCAAAATCAACAATTATGCACACAAACATATAAAAAGCGTAAATAAAAATGCATATAGGTACAAACTTCGAAAGGTGCTCAACCAATATCAAACTAATAAGCTACTATATTCCCCCTTGATGATCACCTCTCTTTTCTTCTTGTTTTCCTAACACATATACAGCTATATATCAAACTCTAAGTTTATGGAAGCATAACAAAAACATAAATATAACCTATGCTTCCTAACTGGGTCTTATATGCATTATTATACCACTATAACATGGTTTCTTACTCTATCTTACTCCAATAACCACTCTTTATGTGAAAATCCATTAATCCTTCTTCTTCCATAACCCACTTCCTATAACTCTACACCTAACATAATAACCTCTTTATATAACTTCATAACCATAACAAAAAGATGAAGTTAACATGTTTCCTTACATCTTAAAAGTAGAAAACTCATTAAACAATAAAAGGAAATTGAGCTCTTCCTTAGTTTAATCTCTCTCCCCTCTAACTTTTCCTTAGTTGCCAAATTCTTCGCTTCCTTGCTAAATCTTAGGTTTTGATCTTAGTTTTGATGTTTGATCACCTAAAAACTCATAAGGAAATATTAGGATAATGTCTCTATATCTGAAAGATCATGTCTTAAGGTTTTGGAAATGTTTGGCTGGTGTAAAATGACGAAAGAATAGTGCAATTTTCTTTTATAGTAGGGGAGTCACAGGCGTGAATCATATAGCTACTTGCGTGACTCTCTAATAACCTATAAACCGTGTCAAAATGTCAATATTTATCCAAAATTTTTCCTTTGACTCGATAGTCACGGGATTGACACCCTTTGTCACTGGTGTGACCATCTGTTACACTTGATTTTACTTAATTCCCAACCTTGAACCTTATTCCAAGGCCAAAATCCTTCAATATACCCTCAATATAACACTCATCTACCCTTCATATATCACATACTCAAGTTGTTTTTTCAACTAAACCCTAGCTAACAGGTGTTACAACTTTGCTCATAATTGCACTCGGCTAAAGGTATTATATGACCAAATTTATCCCTCTGACCTGTATGTTAGCAGATGTTTGATGTTGGCTGAAATTATTCCTTATTAGACTATAGATTCAATATTAACCCACTACATAAAAGGTACATATATGTCTTTATGGAGTTTCGTTGGATTCCAAAATGGAGTTGAAGTATCTATATGGGGAATAATGCTTTTGTAGACTTGCTTGGGATTGGCACCTGCAAGCTAGTGTTGCAAGGAGACCGCACTCTTAATCTCTATCATAAGTTTTATGCTTCTGAAGTTCGACAAAATTTAATGTCTATTATTGTTTTTGCTATAACTTGGTTTTAAAATTGTATTTGGTAATGATTGTGAGTAATTACTTTTAGGGCGATGTTTATTATGGCTCTGAATATTTGTTAATTAGTTTTATGGTATTGGACAGTATTTTATGGATTTGAATAAATCAGTATTTGTTGTTAGCAGTTCCAATAATATTTTATTAAATGATGATGTTAAGTGATATGCTAGATTTGGACATATTGGGCAAGATTGCTTAGAAAGATTAGCAAAGACTAATCTTTTAGGTTAGGTTAAGAATATAGATTTGCCTAATTGTGAGTATTGCCTAGCTGGAAAAGCAATAAGATTATCATTTACAAAGTTAAGAGAGCTACATTTCCTTTATAGCTTATTCATTCTAACATTTGTGGCCCAATGAATATGAGAGCAAGACATTACGCTCAATATTTAATCACATTTGTAAATGATTTCACCAGATATGGTTACATTTATTTGATCTCCCATAAGTTTAAAGCATTAGATTGCTTCATGCACTATAGTAGATTGGTTGAAAATCAATCAAATGTAAATACTAAAGCATTAAGGACTGATCGAAAATGTGAATATTTATTCGACTCATTTAAAAAAATATTATTGTGATGATATAGCTAGGCAACTTACTATTCCTTCCACTTCACAACAAAATGGTGTAATAGAAAGAAGGAATATAACCCTATTGGACATGGTTAGTTCAATAAAGGCACAAGGTACTTTGCCTATTCTTTAGAGGAAATGCACTACTGACTGTAGCCTATATACTTAACCGTATGCTATTAAAATATGTTCCTTCCACCCCATATGACTTAAGTAATATTTGCCCATGGGGTTGCACTGCTTATATCCATAATACTTCTCGTGAATATGGAAAATTAGTCCAAGAGGGAAGAAATGTATCTTTATCAGATATTCAGAATTTTCTGAAGGATATGAATCTTTGGGGGAAGTGCAAATGGAAGGATAATAGAAATTGAATCACGAGATATTATTTTCTTAGAAAGAACTTTCTTAAAAGATGTGAGATAAATGGGATTTCCAACTATATGAAATAGAAAATCCCAAGACTAATGGGAGCACAAGAAAGATTGCTTAAGAACCCATAAAACAACATGATATGGAATATCATGCTTATCCTGAAGCTAGTTAGAGAGATAAGATGCCAGATTGTGTTCCTATGGAGCAATATCATGAGCAATCTTAACGTTGACGTAGTAATCATTAAAGTATTCTCTATCATCAATTTGAGAATAAGGGGGAAACTTTTATGATTGCTCTAGATGAATAAAAGCTCATTACAATACAATAAGCTCTTTCTAGTCCTAAAGCTAGGTAATAGATCAAAGCTATAGAAGAGGAAATGGATTCGATGAAATCTAACCGAGTTTGTAACTTGGTCCATCAGGTTGTAAGACCATTAGGAACAAGTGGGTTCTCAAAATTAAATGTAAGGTGGATCAGACAATTGAAAGATATAAAGCTCGATTAGTAGACAAAGCCTACATACAACAAGAGGGAATTGACTATAAAGATACATTCTCATCTGTTGTCAGGTTTCCATCAGTTCATCTCATACTAGCTATTATGACACAAATGGACTTAGAATTATAGCAAATGGATATTAAGACTGCTTTTCTTGATGGAGAACTAGATGAAGAGATCTATATGGATCAACCTTTAGACTTCGAACTTAAGGGATAAGAGTGCAAAGTTTGCAGAAAAACGACCAAGTCAAGATGACCAAGGTCCCGACCGGGAAGCATTCGAAGCCAACACACCTAGGTCTTTGGCTCTGGGATCCTCCAACAAGTCCCGACCGGGACATAAGGAGTCCCAATTGGAAAAATCATATAGAGACTAGCCGTTAGAGCCCTTAACCAACTAGATGATGCTAGTGTCAAAATAGGCCTTTTCCCGACCAGGAACCCCTCTCTATAGGCAGCATTAAATGCACTTGTAAGAGAACATTAGAAAAAGTAATGGCACCACTTTGTAATAGCTAACTAGTGGGTAATCAGTATAAATATCCTACCAAAAGGCCATTTAAGATATCCACCAACTTTACAAGTGCCAAACTCTTGTAAATTTATTTCTCAACTTTTGTATGGTTAGCCTTAAACACTTAGGATTATCTTGTAATTAGGGTGTGTGTAAGCCAAAATTACAAGGAATTGGTTATTATGTGACCATTAAAATACAAAAAATTTGGGTTGAGTGTTAACTTTGATTAAAAACACCTAGTTGGGGAGGAGCTAGTTAAAACTCCATTGTAATCTAAAGATTAGATTAGTGAATACCTAATTACGATTGGAGGGAGGAGTAAGGTTAGTTAACACCCAAACCTTTATAAAAATTCGTGTGTTCATCTCTTCTAACCTTTATCTTCCTTGTGTGTACAAGAATTTTTAATTTCCCACCAATTCATCCCCCCCTTCTTGGTGATAGTTTGGGCAACAATTGGTATCAGAGCAAAGTCTAGAAATCAAGCTTCACCAGCTCTAGCAAAGATCTACAATGGTCTACGAAGGATTCCAAAGCCTTAAACCTTACTTTGATAGGTCAAACTATGCCCATTAGAAGTTTAGAATGGAGGCATACTTGGATAGTAAAGGAATTGATGTGTAGGATAGTGTTTACAAGGAATGGACATGACTAACAAGGAAGAATGCTGAAGGAGAAGATGAAACTATTTCAAGAGATGAGTGGATCGAACCACACAAAAGGGCAAATGGCAAGAACAAGAAAGCAATGGCTATTCTAGCAAGCTCTCTCTCTCTCTTAAAGAGTGTGGGAGAGTTTAACATTGTCCAATCGCTCATAGCATGTGGAGGACATTGGAGAACTACCATGAAGGCATAAAGCAAGTTCGTTCAATGAATATTCAACTCTTTATGAATGAATATGAACTCTTCAAGATGAAGCCTAATGAGGCCATTATTAATATGACAAACCGCCTATTCTTCATCATCAACAACATGAAGAAACATGGAAGACATACAAGCCTTAAAGATGTAAATAACAAGATCTTGAGAAGTCTTCCACTGAAGGACTATGGTTCAAGGGTGGCAGGTATAGAAGAAGCCAATAGGGATTTGAGCACCATTCCTACTAATGTGCTCATTGGTAAGCTTCTAACACATGAGATGGCTTTTGTTAGGGAAAAAGAGCATAAAGGAGAAAGGGAGAAGAATATGCCCCTTGCACTTAAGGCAAGCAATACCTCCTCAAAGGTTCAAGACTTGGACCTCATTAGTGATGATGGGGTAAGTGAAGAAGAGGATGAGGAGATAGTCATGCTATCTAGAAGAGTAAAGAGAATGATAGTCAACAAGTATAATATTATCAAGAACTACAAGTAAAGGGCCTCAAACTATAAAGGCTCCTCATCCAACTTCAATAAGAACAAGGAGAAGATGAAGTGCTATGAATGTGGAAAGAAAGGCCACATCAAATATGAATATCCAAGGCTCAAGAAGTACAAGGGCAAGTCTCATAAGGATGGAGGAGACAAAGGCCATAAAGCTACATGGGATGATCCTACATCAAGTGATGATGAAGGGAGCTAAGAAAATGTAGCCAACTTGTGCTTTCATGGCTTTGGAAGATAACTCTAATGAGTTAACTTCTACTTCTTTCTCTTTTACATTAAATGGTTATAGTGGTGATAATGATGATCTTATTAAGGTCATAAGTCTAGAATTAGAGAGATAAAAAACAAAAGTTGATTTGTACAAGAAAAATAGCTCTAAACTAAAGGATGACATATCCAACCTTCAAAAGGTTATGGAAGAGCTAAAAACCTCCAATGTTTCTCTTAAAAAGTCATTGGAGGATTTTTCATCTAGACCATAGACCAACTCTTTACTTAAAGAAAATAATACCTTGAAAAATGAGTTTGAAGAGCTAAGACTCTCTATTTCAAAATTTCATAAAGGGAAGAAAAGTTTGGATACCCTAATTGTATCACAAACACCTGCCTTAGTGAGACATCGCTTAGGCTTTAATAGAGCAATATCTTCATCAACACCTAGAACTATTTTTGTAAAAGCTTCTACACTACAAACCTCTTCAATTGAGGTAGTTACCTCAAAGGCAAAGAACAAATCACATACCAAAGCCCCTACTTAAAAGAGAAATAGCAAAGGCTCACTTGGCTCAAGAGGAAAACCTCAAAGGGCCAATCATGCCTTCTTGTATAAGAGGCATGCACCTAGGAAAGCACCCACTACATATAATTGTGTTTGTTGTTGTACTTCTTCTTTTGCCACAAACAAAAAAGTTCAGAGGTCAAAACCCCAAGTGAAATGGCAAGAATCTTACAAAACTAAGCAATGTCACTATTGCATGGAGTTTGGGCACATTAACATTTATTGTTTAATAAGAAATCCTATTGGGATCTCTCAAGAACTAACCCCTAAGGACTCAAATTTGTTTGGGTACCTAAAAGCCAAATTTAAATTAATGTTTGTAGGTATGCCTTAAATCCACAAGCAAAGAAAATGTATGGCTTTTGGATAGTGGATGCTTAAGGCACATGATCGGAAACAAAAGCCTTTTCACTAGTCTCAAATGTATGCATGGAGGTAAGGTTACCTTTGGGAACAATGCTAAGGGTAAGGTAATTGGCATTGGTTTCATAAGACTTAATGGTATTTCAATCATAGATGATGTAATGTTTATTGATGATTTGAAGCACAACCTCTTAAGTGTGAGTCAACTGTGTGATAAAGGAAACAAAGTCACAGTTAACTCTAATGAATATCTAGGGATTTCTTTAAATGGTCAAGAGATATTCAAAGGAGAAAGAGATGACAATACTTACATAATTGACTTACACAAGTTAACTAATGTTTCCTCTAGTTATCTTGTGTCCATTATTGAAGAATCTTGGCTATGGCATAGAAGACTTGGGCATGCAAATATGGAATTAATTCAAAGCCTTAGCAAGGATGAACTAGTATATTGGCTCCCGAAGGTCAAATATTTGAAGTATAAGACTTGTGAGCCATGACAAAGAGGGAAGCAACACAAATCATCATTCAAGTAAAAAAATATTGTAAGCACCTCTAGACGTCTACAACTATTGCATCTTGATTTGTTTGGACCTAGTAGAGTTGCTACCTTAGGTGGAAAACATTATGCATTTGTTATTATTGATGATTACTCTATGTTTACTTGGGTAATTTTCTTAGCTCATAAAAGTGAGACCTTTGAAAACTTTAAACACTTTACCAAGAGAGTTCAAAATAAAAATTGATATTGTATATCTCTAATTAAAAGTGATCATGGCAAAGAGTTTGAAAATGATATTTTTGAAAACTATTGTTTGGAAAATGGTATTTCTCATGATTTTTCCACACTAAGAACTCAAAAACAAAATGGGGTAGTTGAAAGGAAAAATCGAACATTGGTAGAAATGGCTAGAACAATGTTTAATAAGTATGGTTTATCAACCTAATTTTAGGCGGAAGCCACTAATACCGCATGTTATATTTCAAATCGTGTTTTTAAACGACTCGTTTTAAAAAAAACCTCTTATGAGCTTTGGAATGGAAAAAAACCCAAGATCTTATATCTTAGAGTATTTAGTTGCAAATCTTTCATATTAAATACCAAGGACAACCTTGGAAAATTTGCCTTGAAATCAGATAATGACATATTTCTTAGTTACTCCACCTCTAGCAAAGCTTACAGGGTCTTCAATAAAAGAACTTTAGTTGTAGAAGAGTCTATGCATGTCAATTTTGATGAATCTCATAGACTTAATCTTGGGAAAGGTATTCCTTTGGATGATGTTGTAGGTACCATGTAGAATCTCAATCTTGATCAAGTGAAACAAAGGCAATCAACAAAGAAGAATGAGGAATATGAGGAACAATATCAAGAGGAAGAGCAATCCCAAGCTCAAGAACAAAAAACCAATGGGCTACTAAGGGAGTTGAGGTTTGCAAGAAACCACAAAAGGGAGCAAATCATTGGTGATCCTACAAAATGTGCAAGTACTTATTTCAAACTTCTTAATTCTAATCTTGTTTTTGTATCTCAAATTGAACCAAATTCAATTAATGAAGTTTTGGATGATGAGAGTTGGGTGATTTCTATGCAAGATGAACTCAATCAATTTGAGAGGAACAAGGTTTGGACCTTAGTTCCAAGACCTAAGGACTATCAAATTATTGGTAGTAAGTGGATCTATAAGAACAAACTAGATGAGGATGGTAATATTACAAGAAACAAGGCTAAATTGGTTACTAAAGGCTATAACCAAGAGGAAGGCGTTGATTATGATGAAACCATTGCCCCCATAGCAAGATTAGAGGCTATTCGCATTTGATTAG
Organism: Balakata baccata; assembly: GCA_949630135.1. Taxonomy (NCBI): domain Eukaryota; kingdom Viridiplantae; phylum Streptophyta; class Magnoliopsida; order Malpighiales; family Euphorbiaceae; genus Balakata; species Balakata baccata. Next base: position 7,841 of record CATIWF010006569.1, on the reverse strand, counting down.
CATATGCATGCCATATGAATTTCAAACTTTTTCAAAAGAATGTCAAAAGTGCTTTTTTAAATGGTTTTATATCAGAGGAAGTCTATGTTGAGCAACCTCCCATTTTTAAAGATCATGCTTTTTCAAACCATGTCTATAAGCTTACTAAGGCATTAAATGGATTAAAGCAAGCCCCTAGAGCTTGGTGTGAAAGACATAGTATGTAGCACCCTTCCATATAATTAAGGAATATACCTCAACTATGATCAAATGAACAGTTATCAATCTCTTCATAATAACTCAACCTACACTAAGCATATCAGCATGAAATTTGGTATACAGATAAAGGACATATAGATCTACAACTTTTATGTTTCAAGCTACCACTGATTATGCCTCTAACAGGGTGAAAATACAAGAAAATTGGACTAAAATCTGTTGGCACACTTTTGGGAATCAGTAATACATATTTGAGGATATCTCTTCATACACCCCATAACATTCAAAACTGTGTTAAAGACATATAAATAAGACATAAATCTACAACTTTTATGTTTAAAACTTCTTAAAATTCGGCCTCTAAGAGCATGGAAATAAAACTTCATTCTCTGCCATAAAAACAGACTTCTTAGAAGAAATAGGTTTACAACAACACCAACCATCAACCTTTAATCTATTTTTAATCAACCCAAGAAGGATTATTTCACTTATCACTGATCCAAAAAGCTTGATTTGTGGTTGGATTTTGAGAGAAAATGGAAAAGAAATGGAGGAGAAGAGGAAGAAAAAGAAGAAATGAAAAATTGACAGCACTTATCCCCTTTTAACCACTTTCCCGACCACAAGTTTTTTTTTTCTTTTTTTTTTCAATTACTATTATTATTATTATTATTATTACTATTATTATTATTATTATTATTTCACTAATAAATTCAATTAAACAATCTAATCACTTAGTTCCATTTTAAATAAATTAACTATATCAGTCAATTTTATTTATTTAATTTCTCATTGAGCCACTTATTATTTATTTATTTTAATTAAACCCTAATTAGCGAACGTTACAGCATGTGTCTACTAGAATCTCTCCCACTGATTTGTTGGTTGGTGGGTGTTTGCTGATGGCTGGTCTTGTTGCTTGTTGCAGTTAGAATCTTTCTTGTCTGGATGATATGGCTTCAAGATGCTATCGTGGAACATGGGATGAACTTGTATCCACGCTAACAATTATTCTTATAGTTGCTTCGCCATCGCCGTATCTCCTAGTTGGAATTGTTGAGGTCGTTAATGTGCATCTGCCCATTTCTTCATCTGATAGGAGGCTTTCTCAAAATGTGTTCTTGCAATTTTTTCACTCTATCTCCATTCTTTTGTGAAAGGGAAGGCCTTTGTAAGGTACATCAAGAGGGTAAGGTGCCAGAGGTTGTTGACCTGTAACAATCTCAAAAGTATTTTTGTTAGCAGTTGAAACAAAATTGGGCCAACTTAAGTGAAGATGGCCAGTTCTTCCAGCAAGCATTGATAAAATGTGGCATATATTCTACTAAGAAACCGTTTTTGCACAGGAGCCCCAAAACGAGCCCTTGAAGAATGAATGGATCATGTCTACAGAAGCTTATTTAATTGTTTCTCCAACTCCGCTAATACTAGAGGGCTGAAATTATTTTCTTTTCGCTCATGGGGTTTATTACTGTTGGGACCACACAAGGTGTCTCATTATTGAGGAAGATGAGACAACTAGCGGCCGGTATGGGAACTGAACTTTAGGGCCCTCGTAGTTGAGGTATCTCTAGTGTCCCCCTTATGGATATTTTCTTCCTCTTGAAATGAATGTAGGGCATTCAATGCTCCTCTATGCAGACATTCAGCAACTCTATGAGGTCCCTTACAAAGAAAGCAAGAGATGGGCTTTATGGCCCCACTTTGCGATCCCGCCCCCTGATTCTTCGTACTTTGGGAACTAGGGACCATGGTCCGGAAGGTGAGGCCCTTTTCCTCGAGTTCTGCATGGCTATTGAACTTCTTTTCGGAAGTCAAACCCCAATTTTGCCTCTCGCTTCCTCCCAGAAATTGATTGGGTCGTTCGCCTCCCCTGACAAAGGTCCTACTCCATTTGTTCGGAGGATTGTCTGCATTTGGGACAAATGTGAATTTTCTCTTAGAGTTATTTCCTGAGAATTCATCAAGGTTTTCGGCAACAGTGATAGCCGTATGGTGGTCTTTAATCCCCTGTCGATATAATTCATTCTTGGACCAAGGCTCCAACCCTTTCATAAAGTTGAAGAATTTATCGGCATCTGACATGTCTTGTATGTCCAAGATGAGGGCTTGGAAACTTCTCACATATTCACGAATGGATCCTGTTTGTTGCAAATCATTAAGCTTGCAACGAGCAGTGTATGTAGCATTCTCGGGGCAAAACTGTATTCTGAGTTCCTTCTTGAATTCTTCCCAGGAGAAGATCCTCTTGCTACCACTCTTCATTTCCTCCACTCGGCTTTGCCACCAAAGTTTGGCATCCCCAGCTAGATACATAGGAGCCATTCTTATCTTGTTCTCTTCCGAGCTAATCTTGGTGTTCCACTTCCCTTGAATCTCGAATGCTGCCATAAGTCTTAGGCTCAGGGATCTTTATCTTGCCATATTCAGGTGAATTAGTGCCAACATTCTCTACTGCTTTCATCACCACGCTCACTTTAGTCCTGGTCTCCTCCAATTCATCACGAATAGAGGTGAAAGCTTCTTGGGCTTCATTGGATAGGGTCTTGACTCCCTCCTTGAGATTCTTCTGGGAACTAGCAAGTTGCCTCACTGCTTCTTCTAGGTTCCTCGATCTGCTGTCACTTGTCCCTGCATTATCACCACAAACAAAATTCATACCTTGGGTGGAATTCTTATGAATTAGTTCATGGACTATATCTGACTCGGCCATCAATGCCTCGAACAATTTTGAATTGGCCACCACGGCCAAAAGGAAATCTTGGTTAGCCACCACAGCCTTCCAAGCTTTAGATTGGGCTACCGCAGCCACAATCGAATTTGCATCGGCCACTGCTGCTTTTAAATTCTCATTTTCTCTTTCAAGGGATTCAATTCGTTGAAAAATGGGCTCGAGCTCCACTACTCGATCACCTATTTGGGCCACACTAGGCCTGTCCCTCTCAAGGGACTGCATTCTTTCTTCGAGTGCCTCAATATCACCCATTAGGGCCTCACTAGGCCTGTCCCTCTCAAAGGAGTGCAATCTTTCCTCGAGTGCCTCAATTCGACTCATGGAAGTTTTTCCCATCTATTTCTTTTTTCTTTTTCAAAAGCCGGATCACCTCCGCTCTAATACCAAATGTCACGGGCCCACACTTGGGACCGTGTGGCACTCACTTGGGTCAGGTTCAAGCAAGTCAGCCAAGAGTTATTCCACTAATTCTGCATATAAGGGACATGGGTTAGATTCGAGCTAACGACTGAATAACCAATAGCAATTGCAAGCATGGTACGATAGCATAACCAAAATAGGACATAAATACGACAAGCAGTCGCATAATCAAGGCATCACATCGAATAAGTACAACCACATAAAGAAAGGCACAGAATGAGTAGAAACCGAACAAGCATTTCATTAATATTCGATTGAGTATTACAAAGATGGCCAAGCCATTATGCAATGTTTGTGTGGGCAGGGGGGCAACCCACAAGACGAACGGGCCCATCAGCTATCCGATCCGAGCGACAAGTCCAAATGGTGACTAGTCACTCCCCCCTAAAGAGCATTAAGGGCATGTTGGGACTTGGCAGAAGGAAACATCAATATGTTCCACCCATCACTCCCCTTGAAATTACAAAAATAAAATTAAATTTGAAAAGACTGTTTCGCCCTTTCATTACAATGTTCTTCCCCCTCCGAATTACAAGATGGCCTACAAAATGGCCTACAAAATGGTCCCCATTACACGGGGCTGAATGAGTACGCTACCCTGCCTGCAGCTGCCTCTCGTGCGGGACTGGCTGCCGCTGCCTCGGCATCGGCAGGGCTAAATGGGCACGCTGGCCTGCCAGAAGCTGCCTCTCGTGCGGGACTGGCCGCCGCTGACTGGGCATCCGTGGGGCTGAATGGGCACACTAGCCTGCCTGCAGCTGTCTCTCGTGTGGGACTGGCTGCCGCTGCCTGGCCATCGGCGGGACTGAATGGGCACGCTGACCTGCCCGCAGCTGCCTCTCGTGCGGGACTGGCTACCGTTGCCTAGGCATCGGCAAACTGAATGGGCACGCTGGCCTGCCAGCAGTTGCCTCTCCTGCGGGACAGGCTGCTGCTGGCTGGGCATCGACGAGACTGAATGGGTACGCTGGCCTGCCAGCAGCTGCCTCTCGTGTGGGACTGGCTGCCGCTGCCTAGGCATCCGCGGGGCTGAATGGGCACGTTAGCCTGCCTGTAGCTGCCTCTCGTGCGGGACTGGCTGCCGCTGCTTGGCCATCCACGGGGCTGAATGGGCAAGGTGGCCTGCCCGCAGCTGCCTCTCGTATGGGACTAGCTGCCGCTTCCTTGCTATCGGCAGGCTGAATGGGCACGCTGGCCTACCAGCAGCTGCCTCTAGTGCGGGACTGGCTGCCGCTGACTGGCTATCGGTGGAGCTGAATGGGCATGCTGGCCTGACCGCAGCTGCCTCTCGTGCAGGACTGCCTGGGCATCGGCGGGGCTGAATGGGCACGCTGGCCTGCCAGCAGCTGCCTCTCGTATAGGACTGGCTGCCGCGGGGCTGAATGGGCACGCAAGCCTGCCCGCAGCTGCCTCTCATACGGGACTGGCTACCGCTGCCTGGCCATCCACGGAACTGAATGCGCATGCTGGCCTGCCCGTACCTGCCTCTCGTGCGGGACTGGCTGCCGCTGCCCGGGTATCACGGGGGCTGAATGTGCATGTTGGCCTGCCGGCTGCTGGCTCTCGTGCGGGACTGGCAGCTGCTGCCTGGGCATCGGCGGGGCTACATAGGCATATTGGCCTGCCATCAGCAGCCTTGGCGAGGAAGGCTGGCTGCCCATTCCACGATAGCTGCGTGGCTGCTTAGGCCAGCTGGCCTACTAGCAACTGCCATGGCATGCAAGGCTGGTTGTCGATGCCTGGGCATCAGCAGGGCTGCACCAGCACACTGGTCTGCCAGCATCACCATTGGTTGCCGCTGGCTGGGCAGCAACGGAGCTGCACATGCACGCTGGGTTACCAGCTTCTGCCTGGCGTGTGCGATGGGCTGCCGCTGCTATGGTATCAGCAGTGCTACATGGGCACGCTGGCCTACCAGCACCAGCCTTCGATTGTAGAGAGGCTAGCTACCCCTGCCTAGGCATCAGCAGGGCTGCATCAGCATGTTGGCCTACCAACTACTGCCTAGTGTGCGGGACAGGCTGCTGCTCCCGAGGGGCATTAATGAGCTACTTGAGCACGTTGGCTTGCTAGAAACGGTCCGATCGGCCTGCCGTTCTAATAGGTACGGGCCCTCTAGCCAGCAGCTGCCTTGGTCCTTATACCTCCCAGCACCTGTATGGCTGCTCATAGGTGACTACTTGCTCCTGCCTAGCAAATGTGGGCTGTTTTACAGCTGCCTAGGTGCACAAGCTTGCTCGTGGCAGCACTGGGGCTTTGGCCTTCCTCCTGCTACCTGACAAGGGCGGGCTAGCCAGCCAATGCCTCCGTGTATGTCGTAGCACTTGAGTTATGGCCTGCCCCTACCTGGGCGCATAGGCCTATGCGCCGCAACCCTGGAACCTTGACCTGCCAACAGCTTCCAGGCTAGGGTGGGCTGGCCCGCCGGTGCCTCAGTGAGTACCGCTGCACTTGCGCCATTGCTTACCTCTATTAGCGCCCTGAATAACCTCTTTTGGCATTGATGCCTTTATTATTTTATTCAGTGCTGGTCTTTGCTTCGCAAGCCTCCTTTAACGCGCAATGCTTCCGTACCTTGCATAAGTATCAAATTCGTTATAGGTAACATGGGCTGTGCGAGTTAATAACATAGCCAATGCCATCTGATTGTATTGGGGAAAGCGGTCTACACCTTTTATAAACACTCAGGACTTGGCGTTTCACACAAGTCTTGGGATCTATGCAAGTATCAAGGCCCTTATGGGACTGAACCTCTAGCCCATTTCGAGAAAGAGTACATTTGGTTGGGGAGGGATGAATCGGAGCGACAAAGGGCTGAATCTCAGTGGATCGTGGCAGCAAGGCCACTCTGCCACTTACAATACCTCGTCGCGTATTTAAGTCGTCTGCAAAGGATTCTGCCTGCCGCCCGATGGGAACTGTACTTCAAGGCGGCCCGCACGGCTCATCCGCCGTGAGGGCTTAGCTAACGACACGTGCCTTTGGGGGCCAGGAGGACTCCATCTTGTTTGACAGAGCTCAGATCATTCTTGGGACTTGCTAACTACTACAGACGGTTTGTGCAAGATTATTCTCAACAAATCTTGCCCCTCACAGAGTTGTTGAAGAAGGGAAACCGGTGGCAATGAACTCAAGAATGTCAAGATGCATTTGAGAATCTAAAGCAGAGACTGCAACAAGAACCAGTGCTAGCCCTCCCTGATATGGCAAAACCTTTCGAGGTATAAACAGACACCTCCGACTTTGCATTAGGGGGAGTTTTGATGCAAGAGAATCACCCTGTATCCTTTGAGAGCAAGAAGCTAAATGACACGGAGCAGCGGTACATAGCACAGGAAAATGAGTTATTTGTGGAGGCATTATTTGTTGGGCTCAAAGTTTGTAGTCAAGACTGACAACACCACAGTTAGCCATTTCCTAACAAGCCCAAATTAACTTTCAAGCAAGCTAGGTGGCAAGAGTTTTTGGCCGAGTTTGACCCGGTGTTCGAATACAAGACAGGAAGGTCCAATCGAGTCGCAGATGCACTGAGCATAAAAGTTGAATTAGCGGTGGCAAGCCAGTTGGCCCATCTCTCAAGAAGCCAGGTTGCCACTTTGTTGAGAGACCAGATCAAACTCAATCTTGACAAAGACCCACAAGCCATGGCGTTAGTAAAGTTGGCAAAACAAGGAAAGACTAGGCAATTTTAGTGGGAAGACGATTTGCTGTGGACCTGAAAGCAACTGTTATATGTGCCAAAAGCGGGACAATTGCGGAAACTACTACTGCAAGAGTGCCATGTTATGCTATGGGCAGGTCATCCGGGGTGGCACCGTACTTTCGCACTCTTACAATAGAATTATTATTGGCCACAGATGGACGAAGACGTACGAGAATATACTAAAACTTGCCTAGTCTGCCAACAGGATAAAGTAGAGAGACAGAAACCGACGGGATTATTACAACCTCTACAAATACCCCAACGCCCATGGGAAAGTGTCTCCTTGGACTTCATCACAAGTTTGCCCAGAGTGGGGGAGTGTGACACAATTTTGGTGGTCATTGACCGCTTCTCCAAGTATGGGACTTTCATTGCTATGCCAAAATACTGCTCAGCAGAAACAACGGCTCAAGCATTCTTCAAACATGTGGTCAAGTACTGGGGTGTTCCTAAAAGCATTGTCAGTGATAGAGATGGTCAATTTTTGGGGTCATTCTGGTCAGAATTATTCCGTCTCTTGGGATCCCAACTTGATATATCAACCAGTTATCATCCCCAAACTGACGGCCAGATAGAAAGATTTAATAGTCTCTTGGAAAAGTATCTGCGACACTTCGTCAATTCTAGCCAGAAAAATTGGCCATCTTTACTTGATGTGGCCCAATTTTGTTTCAATTGTCAGAAGAGCTCCACTACTAACAAAAGTCCTTTTGAGATTGTTACAGGTCAGCAACCTCTGGTGCCATACTCTCTTGATGTGCCATACAAAGGCAAGAATCCAAAGGC
>CATIWF010006564.1:0-17467 GCA_949630135.1 Balakata baccata | reverse complement strand
TGTAATATTAAGGATTAAAGAATAAAAAGTGAGATAATTGAATAAAAAATAAATTGTTTTTTGTATTGATAATTTCCGCCACTTATTAACAATAATTGATCAAATAAATAATAAGGATAATTTTATAAAAATACTCAAGTGAGCAATAAAAAAAATTAAAATATGTTATTTGCTATAAAAAGATGAATTGAATAATTATTTGAAAGTTAGAGAAAATAAAGTAAGAAATCAAATAACAAAAGGGGCAAAGTTGTAAAAATCGATCTGCGGGCATAAAGGGGGTACAAAGTGGCGGACTATTTAGGAATCCTCCTATAAGAATTGAAGAAAGTCTTACTCCTATTCATGTCTTATTGGTTGTGGGATCCACTGATAACAAATGCTCAAAATAATTGAGACTCATTTGATTCTTAGGTCTATTTGTTTGTTTCTTAAAAAGAAAATAGTTTATTTATTTGTGAAAAAAATAATTTGCAACCCTTAAAATTTTAGATCTTATTTTACTAACTTTTTTTAGATAACTTTTTAAAATAATGATCTTTTATTTTAGTATGTTATTTGTAAAGGGTGACTCAAAATTAATGTGGGCTTAGGGTTGGGCTTGTAATAGTGGAGTCTGCAACTTTGGGCATTTGGCCTTGGTGAATATGTTGCGGATTTGGCTCTTGAGGGATAGATAAGTTCCTGACACATTAGTATTAGAGTCCAGAGTTTCTATGGATAAAGAATTGAAATCTTGGAACCAACAATAGCAATGGGATCGATGAAGGTGCACATTGAGAAGTTTGATGGAAAGAGGGACTTCGGCCTTTGGAAAGAAAAGATAAAAGTGATTCTTGTACATTAGAAGTGTCATCTTGCCTTAGAGAGGGAACATAAGTTACTTGCAACCCTCTTTGCATAAGAGAAGCAAGGCATGCTCGATCTTGCTTACAGTACCATCATTCTCAATCTATCTGATATTGTTCTTCAAAGAGTTAGAGGTAATGATACTACCTCTAAACTTTGGTTGAAATTAGAGTTAATCTATATGATCTCTACCCTATCTAGAGTAGCATATGTTAAAGAACAACTATTTGGGTTCAAAATGAATCCCTTGAAGTCAATAAATGAGAACTATGATGAATTTTAGAAACTATTTGTAGAACTAGAGAATGCCGGAGAAGAATTAGGTCAAGAAACCCAAATTATCATGTTGCTTAATTCAATTCCTGAAAACTATAAGAATGTTAAAGATGCCCTTAAGTATGATAGGAAAAATCTTGATGTAGATGATATAATTAGAGCCCTTAGGATGAGAGAAATAGAAATTAAATCTAAGGCAAAGACTTATACAAACTCAGAAGGTCTATATGTCAACTTTAAACTTAGGAATAAGAAATCAAAAGGAAATTCACAAGGTAACTTCTTGGATAATAATGTACATCAGTTTGGTAACAAGTCTAAGAGTACCTCAGCGGGGAATAAAGGTGTAATACCTTATAACTTTACACACTATATATTCTTTTGTCATGTTATCGTACATATCATACAAATAAGACACATGATCCTATTCATAGTGGTAAATTTTTTTATTTTTTTTTTATATCTTATCATATTGTATAATTTAGTAGTTTAGCAATTCAACATTGAAGCTTCAATATAATATAATATCTCACATATGTTAATATTTCAAATATTATGTCCAAATATTTTAAGTTATGAGTTTAAGATTAATTACATATATCTCACTGTACTTATACATATGCAGTCATTCAACTAAAATATAGATGATATGATTTTATGTTTATGTAAAATGTGAGGAGAGAGAGAGTAGTGAGGTTTGGTCGGTAACTTTTGATCATTAACTTCTAATATGTACCTCAAAATGAGCTATTACTCTTTTCTACCTGAAAAATTATGCAATTTAGTGAGTTGTGACTCAGTAAGAATAATGATCAAATGCTTTCTAAAGTACCAAGAAATACACAATAACAAATAACATCTATAAACATCACATTTAGTATTTCATTTCAACCATCAATATCGTATGAATATAAACAATATTAAATTATATAAACAATATCATTTACTTGTGCTTATATTTTATCATTTTCTTTTTGTTGTGACTAGGCTAAACAAACATTACCCCAGATTTCCATGTGAATATTTGCATTTGCTAACTAGTTTAATCATTTGTATTATTTGCACGTTTGTTAAAGCCATTAGCTTTTCTTTTTTTTTGCTTTTTACTTGCATTTGAAAATTTGTTTAGGTCGTAGACGTTTTTTTTTTGCTTTACAATGTCATTTAGCTAGTCATAATGTTCTTTTAAATCTGTATGTATATGCATTAACAACAATAATTGCATATGTATTGACATTTGTGTAATTCAATAATCATACACTTTGTAGGAAAGTATAATCTTATAACATAATCATCAATCACTTTGTAGGAAAAACATATTCACATAACACAATCATATGCATAAATCATTCATCGCCATCTCATATCAAAGTCATATCATAGCAATCATATAATTCACATAACAATCATATAATTCACATAGCCATATGTTATTTCACATTTCATATAGCAAGCAATATACATACGCATTAAAAAAATCATTTGATAATTAAATTCACATTTTGTTTGATATCCAATTCCAAACTTATTCTTTATCTCCTCCTTGTGGGTCTCAAATTTATTTGAGTCTAATTAAAAGTATAATTGATCAATTGATAGCCAAATAAACTTAATATAACTTATACAAATTGGTATGCACAGTCTAGACAACTAATTATAGTTTTCCTATATGGTAATATGACCTTTAGGGACTGACTAGCTTATAACTTTTTCCATACTTGTTCAACAATTTAATTCTTGTCCTTAATTAAATTTAACATATAGTATTATAACATATTATAATTTCAGAGCATTGTACCATTTTTAGTGCAATTTCAAAGTATGTTATATTTTCTACCCTTAGGCAGTTTAAGGTCATCAAATTTGGTCATTCATATATTACAATGTGTAGATTATATTTCTATGAAACTTTTTAAACACTTAGATAAGCTAAAATGAAATATTTTTTTTATATTTACAACTTTTACCATTTCTGCCTCTAAAGTCTTCAAACAATATGGAACATATGATTTGTCCAGAACATAGGTGATTTTTAAGGTTATAACTTATAACTTATATAACATATTAAGGTGATGTTTTCACCAAAATATAACTAAGAAAAAAATACTAAAACTTTCATGATTTGAACATTTACCAATTCGATCTATAAGGAGCTCAAAATTGGCAACTAAATTAATGGACCTGTATAAGGTACTAAGCAGACAACTCAAAACAAGGAGCAATCATGATTCCTTTTATCATAACTCAATATCTATAAAGAATCTAATGATGAAATTTTGTATACAACTAGACAACACATAAAGATAGAACTTTGATGGTTTGAGTTGCCTCAAATACGGTTCTATCATTTTCAAAATGAACCAAAATCGTAGGTTATCCTGATAGGTTTCAATTAAAGGATGATATCTCTTAAATCGTTTCAAATCTGATTAAACCCTTTTGAAGACTTACAAACAAGATATAGAGCTACAAGTTTCATATCTAGAGTTTCTTCAAATTCATTCTCTACAGGCATCAAAATTAGGGTACACAATACTGCTTATGCATAGACTTTGAACAGTTGCACTGGCATCGATATAGTTGGTCCGACACTAATTTTAGCAACTAGCCTTAGTTTGAATAGATTTTGTTACCAAGCATCGCAATGTGGTCGCTAATTTACCAATTCGCTATAGCATCACAATTCTGCTTTGTTGGTAAGGAATACTACATAAAAAAAAAGTTTAACATTTGGAAGAGATTTTTTAACTTAAAAAAAAACAATTGGAAGAGATTTTTTAATTGAAATCTCTTTTTTTTTTTAATATATTGAATTCTAATTTTCATAAATATTTTGTTTTTTTGATGCATTTTGTCTCGATTTTTTGTTATGTTTTGAGTTTTTTTTTTTAAAATGATTCAATGAATTATATCTACAAATCAAAATACAAAAAATATTCATTAAATTAAGTATGCAAAAATAAAATGAATTTGTATTAATATAAGAAATTAATCTTCATTGATAAATTAATTAATATTTTTTAATAAACAAATGAACCTTTAGTTCATTTATTATGAATCTTTTCAGTTTATTTGTAATGAACTTTCTAATTAAACTAATTAACTTTTACTTTTTTTGTAATAAATTTTTTTTAATTAACTAATAAACATTTTTCAAAAAACTAATGAATATCTAGTTCATTCGTAATAAATGTTTTCAGTTTATTCGCAATAAACATTTTCAATAAACTAATGAAACTTTACTTTATTCGTAATGAACATTTAATTCATTTGTAATGAACTTTTTTTCCATTTATTTGTAATGAATCTTTTCAATAAACTAAAAAATTTTTACTTTATTTGTAATAAATTTTTTTCAATAAATTAATGAACTTTTATTTAATGACAAATGATAAATATTTACAAAAATATTAATGTATGATTGATAGTTGTATAAATTTGATTTATTTACAAAATTATCGACACCTCTTACATATGTGATGGATTGATTCATAATACTACATGGATCAAAGTCTGGCATATAAGAATTGATGTACTATAGCCTCAAAACCCGTAGCTCTAAACTGTACAAGACAGTAAAAATATAAGCAATCTAAAGTTTCCAATTTAAATTTTAAGACTCTGTTTGTTCCAGAAAATATTTTTTTATTTTCTACATTTAATACATTTAAAAAAATTAGTTAATACAAGATTAATACAATAAAAAGTGTTTACTCACTAATAACCAACTTTTGCTAAGCTTGTTGCTACATTTTTGGACTGAAATGAAGAAGAAAAGATAGTTGTTGTAGTGAAAGAGAAAGGAGAACCGGATAAAGTAAGAAAAGTGTGTAGAATGTTGATAAAACAAAGAAATTATGCTTATCTCTAAAGTCCACTGCCATTCTCTTTGTGCATTTCTCCCGTTTCTTTTATTATTATTATTATTATTATTATTATTATTATTATTATTATTATACAAATATACAATTTACTCTTCTATTTCAATTTGATTAAATTAACCATGTCAAAATTTCATCAATTTTAATTTAGTCATTAGTTCACTTTAATTTTAATCTACTCATTTTATTCAATGTGATTCATAATGCCTTGTCATTCTCTTTTGGTTATAAAATAAACACATTCAACTTAGTACTATTGCAAATAAATTGACAAATAGCAAGTGTATGTCATGAACATGTCCAAGCCAAAATCCATATGTATGTATCTATTTCATGTATAAAATGAATATAATCTAATGAAATGCATGTAGTAATGCATATGAGGATTGTTGAGGATGTTACAAAATGTACATCTCAAGGTAGTAAGGGTAGCTCCAAGTTTGATAGAGTTTGTTACTATTGTAACAAGAAAGGCCATATTAGGAAATTTTGTAAGGAAAGGCTAAAGAAATTGGTAGAGAATGGGAGCTCAGGTGGAGTAGCTAATGTATCAAAAGAAAATGATGAGAGTGAGGCAGAAAATGATGAGATTGAGGCATTAACTATTACTGATATAAAGGATCATGAGAATTGGATATTAGATTCAGGTTGTACTTACCATATGACACCAAGAAAGGATCTGTTCTGTAGTTATGAAAAACTGAATGGTGGTCAAGTACTTATGGAAAATGATGAGATTGAGGCATTAACTATTAGTGATATAAAGGATCATGAGAATTGGATATTATATTCAGGTTGTACTTACCATATGACACCAAGAAAGGAACGATTCTATAGTTATGAAAAACTGAATGGTGGTCAAGTACTTATGGGAAATGATATCTCTTACAGGGTTGCTTGTATAGGATCTATCAAATTAAGAATGTGAGATGAAAAATAAAAACTGCTTCAGGATGTGAGCAAATACTGTTGGATTTTGAAAATGTATCACATAAAAAAAACGCAGCAAAAATTAAAATTTTTCAAAATCTAGTTCGTAGGATACAACTTGTGCTTTTAAAACTAATTTAATAAAGCAAAGATAGAAATAAGTACATTTAATATCTTGGTTTGTTTTTTTAATTTTTCTTCTTGTCGAGTTGTGGCAAACTATAACAATCCAAAGTAGGATCGTCTCTAATATTAATCCTTACGGAAATGGAAGATTGAAACCCTAAGGGTGATGGTTTGAATATATACAATGTGCTAGCAAAGTGTATGCTCATGGAGAGAAAATCAAGAATTAACATTTAATTCTTTTGTAGCTTAATTAAATTTTTTGTACAAAATTTAATATAAATATGTCTCTAAAAATGGCCCTAGGGTTTGAGTCCCACTCTAACCCAAACTTGATTCAAAAATCAAGTGGCACCAAAATAGGAGTAAAATAGGGGATTTAGGAGGGCTATTGCAAACAGCAACCCATGCGGGCTTGCGGGTCCATATAGGCCCGTGACCCTTCCTGAGCGATTTTTCTAGAATTTTTCCGCGATCCCATCACGATTTGACTTAAAATAATTTTCTCATATTTTTTGATCCCATCCAAAAATATTTTACTCATTCGTCACACCTCCAATGCGTGTGACCCATTAGGTTCCCAATTATATTGGCCACCTAAATTAACAATTAATTCGAGCAAGTCATGAGTGGTATCTAACAACACATCATGATCCCCAATTGACCAAAAAGTTAGTGGTTTGACTATAAACCTTTCCATAGATAATATTCGTGCAATTCGTCCTTTTACTGTTCTATACCCCACTCGGTTTAGAGTATGGACCACGTGTCAATTCTCTCTAGACTAACTACGTCATGCCTAACCCAAGTGATGTTAGATTTTGTCCTTGAGACTTATTACTGATTTAGATATGTCAATGAAGATTATCTTCATGATATTTTCACTCTGGCTAGAGACTCCCAAGTAATGATCCTGAGAAGAGGCCATGGGTCTACACTCCATCTATTAGGAGTGGTGAATCCTTTATTGGCTACCCAATTACCTTCGAATACCTCAAGCAGTACCCAATCACCACCCTATAGGTGACCTTTATGAGGCAATAAGGAATGAAGTCAAAGTACATAATCAGTATCCAAGATGTCCTTAAGTATCTCAAGTCTAAGAACGCTTGCATTATTGCTATGATGAGACTATCATTGACATATGAATAGATCATCTGCATGATTGTCTTATAGCAGGTCATCCAATGTACTTTACTACTCTTAGCAAGCATCCACATGTTAACTCTAAATATCTCATGCTCACAGATTATGACATCTACTACTTGATCCAATCAAAGAGTATAACATGTGATAATCTATCCGAATTAATAATGTCCCGTCTTATTAATCATATGACTAAAGATAATTTAGATACTAACATAATTACACATGATAGAAATCTCATTATCATGATCTCATCATGATTTCCTTTATGCTATGTTATGTATCAAAGACTTTCATTAATCAGTTTAAGATCCACATCAATTCATATACATATGAATACCAACATAATGAAAGAATGACAATATTAATAACTACATTAAGGCGATTGCCTTTAGGGCACATCTCTAACAATAAAGTCAATCGCCATTGTATATTACACTATAGGCGAGGATATGACCACTATATTCCTTTTTGGGGATATGGCTTAGTGCATGATCAGTTATATTCTGATCAATGGAAATTCTTTCTATCATTACATCATGCCTACCATTGATCTCTCTTATCAATTGGTAACGTTTATACATATTTGGACCTTTGATGAGATCGTGATTCCTTTTGCTCATGCAATAGCTCCATTATCATTCCAATCATATTGGATCAACAATGCTAGGATTCACTTTTAACTCTGTAATGAGTCCTTATCCAAACTGCTTCTTTAGCTGCTTTAGAAGCTGTAATATACTTTCAGTTATAAATTCATAGTCATCACCTATTTGAAACTCTTCCAACCGACTACACAATCATTCAATGTGAATATATAGCCCGACTAGGATTTTGATTCATCCATCTCGTATTGGATTCTAGCATCCAATAGCTTGCTTACCTTAAGCTTAATATCTCCTTGTATCTAGAATGCATCCTTAGTTCTTTTCAAGCACTTAAGGATCTTCTTGGCAATTACCCAATGACCCATACTAGGGTCTTATCAGTATCTGCTAATGACTCTTAGAGCATAAGATACATTGGGCCTAGTACATAGCACAGCACACATAATAAATCCAATAGCCAAAGCTTATGGAATCTCATCCATGCTAGTCCATTTGTCTTATGTCTTTAGACATACAGACTTAGAGAGGATAACGCTATCAACTATAGGAATAAATTCTCTCTTGGATTGTTCCTTGCTAAACCTCTTTAGCATTTTAGCTATGTAGGCTAAGAAAGACCAAACAACCTTGTAGATCTATCTCTATAGATTTTAATCCCCTTCTTATAGGTCACTTTTAAAGTCTTTCTTCGAGAAATACTTCGAGTGTAACAAATAGACTAATTTAGAATTGAGATGTCATTTCTTAAGTATTATGTCTTTCATATTTTACTATAAAAACACGACAGCACTCCCACTAACCTTCTTGTAAACACAAGATTCATCCATGTTTTGTGAGAAAGCAAATTCTTTGATTATATCATCAATTTGGATATTCCACTCTCGAATGCTTGCATCAATCCATAAATGGATTTTTGCAATTTTGCATCCCATTTTGCCATCATTGGATGTGAATACCTCTAGTTGTGTTATATACACATCCTAGGTAAGATTTCCTTAATGGAAAGTTGCATTCACATCCATTTGCTAAATCTCATCACTATAAGTAGCAATGGCTATGAGTAATGTGATGAATTTAAGCGTAGCATATAGAGATAAAGGCATCATCATAGTCAACCTTTATCTTTGACGATATCCTTTAGCTATTAATCCTAGCTTTATAGGTAACTATATTACCTTCCATGTAGGTCTTCAACTTGAAAATCCATTTGCATCCAATGGGTTTTATCCCTTCAGGTGGATTAACCAAAGTCTATTCTTGGTTTTAGACATGGAATCCATCTTTGACTCATGGCTTTCACCATTAGTCATATTATAAACCTTTCAGAATTTCTTCATAAGTAGTAGGTTCATCATCTCTTATGAATAATAAGACCTTTTGTTCACTTATAAGAGATCTATATCTCTTGGGAACAACTCTATCTTGCCACACTTATGAATCACTTGTGTTTCATGAAGTCTTACTGTTACTTTATCTATATGAATAACATATTCTGGGCTTTGTCAATTGATTCTTGTCTGCTTGAGCATCTTAAACTTCATAAAGTTCTATCTCGCTCCTTCTATCTTCTTGTAGAAGAAACTCTTTCTCTTGGAGACAACATATTTGAAACATACAACTTTTCTTCTAAAGAGTGGTAAAACTGATATCTAAATTACTCTCTTTAGTTATCCCATATACAAACATTAGGATAGACTTAACTTTGAGCTAGTCTAACATTATCTACTTTCCCTAAGCAGGACAATTCTAAACTTTTATTTATGAACGAATAGGTTTTATATTAGTTCATATCTTATAAGGAACAACATCAATTGATTGATAATGTATTATGTTTATCATATAAATATAATCTCATGTGCAATACCATAAAAGGAACTTTAAGGAATTCTAAAAGCTTATTATATACCTCACCATGTCTAACAAGGTTCGACTATCCCTTTTAGCCACATCATTATACTATGGCATATAAGATATAATTCATTCAGATAAAATTTCATTATCTCTTATATGACGTTGAGACATTTAGCTTAAATATTATTTCACTTTAATCTAATCTAAGTGTCTTAATACTTTTGCTGAATTATTCCTCTACTTCATTTTTGAATTTTTTGAACATTTCATAGGCTTCAAATTTGTATCTCACCATATACAAATACCCGAATTATAAGCGATCATAATTAAGGTAATTAAGTATACAAAACCATTTATGACATGCATGAATATTGTTCCATATACATCTATATGTAAAAAGTCCATCAATCCTCTATTATTTTCACTAAAAGGTGATTTTGTTAACTTGCTTAGTAAATGAGATTCATATGTGTCACATGATTCATAATTAAATGACTTCAAGTTACCATAACTCATCATATGGTTCTCTTTTATACGCCCAAGTTGACAGTGCCATAATTTATGGTTTCGGGTCATCAACCTTTTAAATTTAATATTGAGGATAAAATCAAGCATTTCAATATTATAAACTCTACCGCATAATTGTTTTAGTTTCATAAGGAATATCATTTGACCACACAGAACAACAATTGTTCTTAATAGTCAAATGAAAAACTTTTGTTCAACTATTAAACAAAATTATATTCTTTATTCATAAACTAAAACTAAATTGCAATTGTTGAAACCTTTAAACAAACTTATTAGAGAGCGTTGAAACTTAAGCCTCTATAACTCTTACAACAACTATTGCTATATGACCAATGTGCATTGTAGATACTAAAAAATGTAAGAGTAAGTAATTAAAACTTTTACATAAATTTACTCTATATATTAGTTTATTTGGGTCATCATTCTTCATTGGGATTTGATAGAGCCATTTGGACTTTTTATTTGATCCATTTTAGTTATAAGCCCAACATGTGAAGAAGTAGTTTTGCATGTAGATACTAAAAAATAATAAAAATAAAAATGTAAGTATAACAATAATAATTTAAAAAGAAATAAATAAGGGGTCAACTTGTGGAAAAAGAAATCCCCTGTACCTCCCATGTCACACACACACATGTATTATAGATTTTAAACAATGGACAAATACTTTAACCTAAGGACCAAAAATCATCTTTTCTCCTATAAAAGGAGACTTGTTACATGGGTGAAAAAAAAAATGGAGTGAAAAGGTTGGGAAATAAAGAAAGAGAAAAGAGAGAAAACAAGGAAGGAAATTATAGAGAAGAAAGAAAAAGAGAAAAGGAAGAAATAAGGAAGAGACAAAGGAAAAGGGGGAAGAAAAAAAATTTTAGAGATCAATTATTATAAATTGCAGGAATTATAATTATGATATAAGTGTTCTACTTAAAAAAAACATATTATTTATTTATTTATTTATTATTGCTATTATTAGTATTACATGTTATACTCTATAAATTTCATTATAAAAAATGATGATTATTTTTTTATTTTACTTTATTAATTATTGTTTATTATTATGGTCATTATTAATAGTATGTGTTGCGATCTACAAATTTTATTTGTTATTTATTATTATGTATTGTTTTTTTTTATCATTTATTGTTATTATTATTATATGTGATAATTTACATTTTGCACTTTTTTATATTATTTGTTTTATTATTATTATTATTATTATTATTATTATATTACATTATTTTATTTTATTTTTTCATTCATTTTCTATTCATTAGTATTATTGTTATTATCATTTATTAAGATCTCCGTATTAATATTTTATTATGGGATATCTTAAAATATAATGGATAAAAAGGACTCTTATATATATATTTAAATAAAACAAAAAAAAATTTGCTAGAAAAATGAAAAATCACGTAAAAAAATAATAAAAAAAATTCATTTGTTTGCCACATTGTGGCTTTGTTCCGGATTTTTTTTATATATTCATGTATAAATCTCCATTATCTTGTTTTTGTTAAAAAATTAAGAGCTAAACAAATTAAAAAGACAAAATTTTATTTTATAGATAAAAAGTAAAGATTTGATTTAAGTATGCTGAATCAAATAAAGATGCAAAAAGTTTATCCTATCTATCTTTTCATAAAAAGAAGAGACAAAATATATATATATATATATATATATATATATATATATATCATTTTACAAATAGTATTTCTATCACCTTAATAATAGTAGTAATAGTAATAATAGCAATATATATATATATATATATATATATATTTCACATATATCCCCACTACAGTAAATTTAGAAAAAACAAAAAATATATATAATATAAATTTGGAAATTGTAGTTTAGTGGTAAACGTGAACTTTATCTTAATAAAGGTCGCTATTTTTTTTAATTGCAAAGAATAAAAGTCTAGATGTGAATCATATTATTTGTTTTTCTTATGTATAAATAAAAAGTAGAAAGTTTATATGAGTATAACACTTATAAAAAAATTTAGAGCAACAATTATTTTATTTCTTTCTTCTTATGAGCATTGAAGATGCAAGGGTCATATATTATCATCATCATTACTATTATTGTCATATTCAGAAATTAAATATGACAAAATTTATATATTTTTAAAATTCATAAATTTAATTTGAACTACGTGAATTTTAATCTTTTAAATGAGGACGTAGACACTCGATTTGAGTCAAGTCTAGCTTTCTAAAAAATATATTTATACTATATCTAGGTATTTGATATAATTTTTTTAATAATATTAATTTATTTTATATATATCCAGGAATTGGATATATGTAATTTAAAAATAAATTTTTATAAAAAATATTAATCAAATTAATTCACTAAAATTATAAAAATGATTAAATTCTAATATGTATATACATTCTATACATTTTTTTTGCCTTACATTATCCAGAAATTGGATAATATATCACTAAAATAAGAATACAAGTAACAATAAGAATAAAAGTAATAAAGTTTAACAAAATTAGATGAATTGGGGTGCTAATACCTTCCTCATTCATTTGATCTTTGAATCTTTACTCTGTAAAGCAAACCTTATTTAATGGAAATCTAATCGATCCGACAATTATGATTGGTGGAGACTCATTTTTTTTAAAGCTTCATAAAAATTTAAACATAACGAGTTTGCCGCTCCGCATTGTACAAAAACATAAAAAGATCCTAGATCCCCATGTGCCACAACTTGGCGACTCCACTGGGGACTGCTTTTATTTTTATTTTTTATAAAAAAGTGGATCTAGCTAATATGTTAATTTATTATTTTATCTTGTTATGCATTTAATTATATGCTCATTTTTATAGGTAGATTAAGTAAAGTACGTGTTTCCTCACACAATGTGCGCTATCACATACACACACTTAAAGATCAAGTATTGATCTATTACCCTTATTAGGATTAGGTCGAGAACCAAGTAGGGATACCTCGATGAAAAATCCGGTAGGGCTTGTGAAAGGTTCTTAGTCAAGTTTTCTTTTGGTTAGACTTTGATCAAAAGAACCTTCGCTAATCTAGGAATAGATGATAGTGAATTGGCCATGGCTTGAGGACCATAAACCATTTGAACTTTGTCCACCATGCTAGTTTAGAACTTAAATTCACAAAAAAAAAAACTAGCAATCACCTTGATCATCCAAATCGCCTTAAGAAACCCGAGATTAAGTACACAAGGGAACACTTTCTTTCCTAATATTTTATGATCGTCTTTCTTATTCATATATATATATATATATATAATTTTATTTCTATAATCTAATTGGCCTTGTTTGTTTTGTATATGCATTAAGTAACACAAACTTTT
This sequence comes from Balakata baccata, assembly GCA_949630135.1. Classification (NCBI taxonomy): domain Eukaryota; kingdom Viridiplantae; phylum Streptophyta; class Magnoliopsida; order Malpighiales; family Euphorbiaceae; genus Balakata; species Balakata baccata. The sequence goes on along the minus strand of CATIWF010006564.1, from coordinate 3,931 downwards.
AGGCAAAAGACTTCCGAAAGAAATGGAGAATGTCGTTCCCATTCCTAGACTTGAAAATATCACAGGAAACCTGCCACCATAATTAGCTTTCATTATACTTATAGAAATTATGGCTCTTCGAGATGCTGAGATGATTAGGAATTATCAATCACTTTTGCTTCACTAGTATAGGATTCATGATACTCCTGTGAAGTTTTTGGATTGGACCCAACATACCCATTCTTGAATTGTTTCTATGTATCCGGTGCTGATACTAGACAAAGAATGGGTTCATACTAGACAAAGAATGGTTGTCTGACTGTTTTACCCAATGGAATGCATGGCCGGAGCAGCTTTCATATTTCTACAAGTGGTTAATGCTATTTATGTCCACTGATGAATGACAAGAGATGTTTGAGGAAGAATTGGATGAGCCGTATTTATTTGTAACATTCAAGATTAATGAGCATCTAGAAATCAGATATACGGCGACAATGAGCCATTATTATCTACAAATTGATGTATGGAAGCATCATAGAGAGAATCCTATGATTGATCTAGTCAAAGATCTGAGGACATGGTAGGAAATCAAAAGGGCACTTTGTCAACTTAATAATATTTCTATGGAAGTAGTGCCTCCAACCTTGCTCCAGCTGATATCCTATTACCATGATAGGTGTATCAGAATGAATGTATTGAATTTGCCTTTTTATACCGTGCCCAGGCAGGCTGCTGTGCGCGCTGGCGCACAGCTGCCTGCGGGTGGGACTTAAATGGCCTAAATGGCCATTTAATCACTCCATTACTATTCATATAACTCCACTTTCTCCTCTCATTAATTTGGATCTATTTTTCTGATTTTCTTTTGGATCTAAAAGACCCCAAAAGACAAAAAATAGACAAGGAAAAATTTTTAGGAGAAGAAAAATTTTTGGAGACAACAAGAAAATTAAAGAGTTTGATTTTCTTCTCATATGAACATAAACCATTACTAGCACTTTGAGGTATGTTCAAGCCATCTCCCTAGTGGTTTCATCCTCTCATCTTCGCATGGATATTGTTAGAGACAATCCTAGATTGGATTGTTGTGCTTTGCTACAATCCAATAAGGTGAGAAGTTGAAGAAAATTCAGAATTTATACCTTTATAATTTCTTGATTTTTCTTTGGTTAAATTAGTTTTAATTAGCACATGAAAATCCTTTGATTCGGGTTTTGAAAATTTTTATTTTCCGCTGCGTTATATGTATGTGATAAATGATCAAAACCCTTCATTGGTAATCTGGTATCGTACTACATAACTAACTGTGGTGACTACAAGCTGAATTACTAAACACGGATAGCCTAGTACAAGGCAAGAGCACCTCCATAGCTATCTATGAAAGGACAGTTTTGACAGTTCATGTCAAAATACTTCAAATTATATAAGACTTATATATTATGACCAAAATAATAACTGTTGACATCTAGCACTATCTGTACAGTTATTATCAGGCGTCATTGTTTGGTACCCTTAACTCTTTAAGAACTCACTAGTTTATTTAGATATCATTATATTATGGAGAATGAGATTTCTCATCAAAATAAACCATGTGATAACCTAGAGGTTCAATGAATGTCCAATTTATTGTCCTATACTCGTTATGAATATTTTTAAGATTATCTTTTATTAGAGATATTTATCTCATTATTATTATCAACAATTTGATAATAAATTCTCTGTAGATAATCAAAAGACCGTATATTTCATTGTATATTTAACTACTGCATTCATAATATAATCAACAACTTGAATATTTATTTATTATGAATGTGAAATATACATGTGTCCATTGTGGTATAATATTTAATATATAAAAAACAGTGAATGCATTAGGGTATATACACCACTGATAACAATGCTAATGCAAATATATATGCAAATGTATATCGACATCTTGCCTTTATTGACTTAGAACAGCCTAAATTAGCATATGATACCAACAAATGTAACACCACCTCACTTTATTGTATAATGGAAGAATTAGACGATGCAACGTGTTATATTCTAATTTTACCATAACTAAATATCCAATCTGCTCCTCTGTTGAGAGAATCAAATACTTCTTAACAGACTTTAACTATAAGCTTTCAAAACCTATTCAATATCCTACTCTTCTAGCTTCTTACTTACACTGTTAGACAAGAAAATTCATGTGCTAAGCATATAACCTGTGGTGCAATTTTCTTTAGTAATATAATTTAAAATAATAGAATGCACAACTAAACATTTAATATATAGTGCATTATTAACAAAATAAGCACATATAAAGTTATAAACAAATAAAAAATTCAATATATAATTTGTTAACAATAGCAGTTATCTTGTACATAGGAAAATAATTATTTAGAGATTAGCTGGTAGATCAGAGGACTGAAAATTCTCGTGTCACTAATTCAAATCTGGTTCTTGGCATACGATTAATTTGTGTATTGTATAAATAAGTATAAGTATTCATTTTTTAATTAATATTAATTTGTTGCCCATAATTCACAAACCCAATTACCATATTAAACATATCATGAATTTTTATGAATAATTTTATTCTATTTTACCTATTTATTATTCTATATTTATTATTCTATTCTATTAATTAATACTATTATTCTATATTCGAATTAATTAAATTCTAATTAATTAATATTAAATATTCTATTAATATAGATTATTATATTAATATATTTAATATGAATAAGCTCATACTAACCCGTCAATTTGGGATCCAATTCGGGATCTGTGTGCTCCTTGGTTAGAACCTCTAAGAGGTCCAAATGGTTTGGACTTGAGTAGGTTGAAAAAAGACATACAACCTTGGCAAGAACGCCGCTCCGCAAAATATGACTCATGCGCTTTTAGGTTCGTTAAATTCTGTAGGTGGAATCTCTAATTCAAATTTCAAATTAAAATGTACAACAATTTGATAGATAAGATTTTCCTTTTTTTTTTCTAAAAAAAAAATGCCCCCTCCCCTTTTTCTGAGCATTCACAAAATTTACGTAAGTTTATTATTCTATAATATATGATATGAGATCAAAAAGAAGTTTAATTGAGAATTTATTTATTTATATTTATTTATCAATCATGTATTAATCATTATCATTATAGATTATACATGGCACTAATAAAATAGAGAGGTATAGATTTTAATTTAATATTTTGCCCATAATACTTTAGACCAGAGGTCGGAAAAATAAAAAATACGACTGCTCTTGTAGTATTGACTACTATTATAGCCTAATAGTAATTAACTATGCACCTACATAATGATTGTATATCGATGTTGCACGTCTATTGTATAGTCAATTTAGTGTATGTGCCTAAAAAATATTAGTGTTACGACATTGTTCGCACATCACAATTTTTTTCCAATTGGCATATTAACATTTCTAACCCACTAATTCTATACTAGGTATGATATAGACTTCTTTATTAATCTAATTTGCCACTTTTATTTCTTTGTAAATCATAGTATCCATAAATTCCCTCTCATCATATAGTTACTAAATTTCTATTTTCCAATTATAGATATTAAATTAAGTTCTCAATAAAAATACAAATATCACTATATTTCAGATCCAATAAAATTTTGAATCATTTACCTAACAGTCAAATAATCATTCATGTAAATAAATTAACACAATAAATGAAATATAAAATAATATAAAATCAATTACTAAAAAAAAATATGTACATAACAAGACTTCTTTGTGTCACGTCATATAAGTAATTTCAAATGATAACTAGTCTTGCATACCTCATAGATCATTACAATCATATTTTAAACTTACCTATCTTCACCTTAATTCAAAATTAATTAATTAATTGGTGGGATGCTAAGATGCTGCCCTTTTTGAAGCATTAAATTCTCATATCTCCTTTAGTTATATATACATATATAACACTAATTCATGCA
>CATIWF010006531.1:0-27671 GCA_949630135.1 Balakata baccata | reverse complement strand
GAGTCTTACAAGGATATTATGGACTTCCATAATAGAGGTTTAATCACGTTAATTTCGTCTCTCCTCCTAACTAATATTTAGTATAAATATGTATTTTCATCTCATTTTTTATACACCTTACATAATTTTGTGAGCTTTCTTCTCTTCTATTCTTTAGCTCTTTTTCAAGTGATAGGATGTGATATACATTCAGTTCGGTATTGGCATTTATTGTGTGTTTAACTTTTACCTTAATCTGTTTATATCATAGAAGACAAATATCAATTGATTTGAATCATAATAGTAAAGGGCAAACTTGTCTTAAATTAATAATTCATACTTTTCTTATTATATAATTTCACTCTAATTCTAACTTTTTTCTTATTATATAATTTCACTCTAATTCTAATTTTGTTCAATAATTTTACCATTTGTATTTGTATAAAATCCATCTTCTAGATCACAATTTTTAACTCATTTATTGATATTTAACTCTTCAATCATATATGAAATACTTATACTGCAAGCTGAGGTGAATCCAAAACCTAATATAAGTGGAGATAAATTTTTATTTATATAATTAATTTTTAATAATAAAATATATAGTTTTAATAAATTCAATAAAAAAAATTATGATGGATAAATTTTAATATGGACCAAAAAAGATGTATAACATATACTCACTTTTAAAATTTAATTGGAAAATGGGAACAAGTGCCCTCTTTGTTCTCCAAATGGATCTGCCCTGACTGCAGAAGAAGAAAAAATCTCATATTGAATTTAAAATTTAAGCAAGAAAAAAAAAAACCAACTTCCTTATCAAGATCCCCAAATTAACCGAGATCATCATCCACTAATTTTATGTTTACTTTTCTTCATTTTTGCTTGCCAATATGCCTTATTCTTCATAGTGGCTCCCTTTCCCTAGCAAATTCATTGTTTCTTAGTTTGGCCGAGAGGGGTGTGGAGTTTCCTTTGTGATGGCTGCGGTTGAAAATTGGATCAAGATAATGAAGTTCATAAAGTTGAAGAAGAAATAAGAAATGAATTCAGAATTATGCCACCTTTTGTAGGTGGATTTATCTTTTAGTCAGATTAATGGGATTTGAAGTGGCACGCATGCAATAAAGGTTGGTGTCTGTTTTATTTAATAAATATATTTCGGTGGAAGCAGAATAATTTTGCAAGAAAAACTAATATTATTATCAAGATGTGCCATCTAAACTTTTTGTTAATGAATTGGAAGCATGCATGCCAACATGTGGATGACATGCACAATATATTTTAATTTAATTATGTTTTATTTTATCTGATTAATTTATTTTTAAGTTTAATCAATTCAAGATTTTCAATTTATCTTCAATCTTTTTGTCCATTTAATTTAATCCATACCAAAATTTTAAATTTCGCTCCATTATTAGTTATTGACAAATACAAATATTTATATATTAATTTATCACTTTTATTAGATCTACAATTAAATTTCGATTTTTTTAGAGCTATTTCAATCACGAATGAATCGATTTCTAGTTAATACCGCGCATCCAATTTCAAAATACGCGAATGAATTGGGACCAAATTGACGGACTGGACAACTGGATTAACAGTACCTGTTGATTAACACAATCAACAAAGCATCCATTTCCTGCTGAATATTACACAAACCACGCAACTTGATCCAACTGAGAGCTTCACGGAGTCCCATAGCTTCAACCGTTGAGAGCACCGGATAGAGTTGTTATACTATGGATCTGAAATCGTGTACCTGCATGATCAAAAATCTATTTATATGTACAAAAATATTAAAAACACTATCATTTTCTTTTTCCGTTAAATGAAATTAAACATCTATAGTTTCATTATTTAACGACTATATGTTTATTATTTAACAACTGTACGTTTATTACTAAATAATTGTATGTTCATTATTTAACAACTGTAGATTCATTATTCAATACTTATATGTTCATTTTTTAACAAACTATTGATTTATTATTTAATTGTAAGTTTATTACTAAATAATTATAAGTTTATTATTTAACAACTCTAAATTTATTATTAAATAATTATAAGTTCATTATTTAATAACTTTATGTTCATTATTCAACAATCGTAGGTTCAAATATAAAATTAGTCGTCAACACACTCGTGCCCTACATGAAGAACAACCAACTCATCGTGTCCTGCACGAAGCAAATATGAAATTAGCCATCAACAAGCTCGTGCCTTGCATGAAAAACAATTAACACGTCGTGCCCTCATAATACCCATTCTTCATTTAACAATTGGTTCATTATTTAATAACTTTAGATTTATTATTTAACAACTGAATTTTATCTGAATTCTCATAAATAAAACTCTCACAAAAATTATATTATCAACTAAAAATATATACATCTATTTGCAATCGATATTTAAAGAATCATAGATGAACAAATCAAACATAATAAAAAAAAAATAAGAAATCAAATAACAGAAGAAGAAGAAATGAAGGAAGAAAGGCCAGACGGATAGACGATAACTCTGTTAAATTAAAAAAAAAATGTGCACATATATAGGACTATAGACTGTATAACTTCATGTACTCATATGCATGTAATAATTTGCTACCGGATACAACTGAGGCAAGAAGAAATTACTAGTTTGTACTTAGGAATGAAGTGGGGTTTGTGACTTTTCCATATTTGATTTGTGGATGGATTGATCCATGAATTGTAAAAACTAAAAACTATGATTCTAACAATTCTATTATTACTTTTGACTATAAAATTCATAAATTATGATTCTTATACTTTTTGTTTCCCGTTAAGGATTCATGTTGGTGTTTTTTGTTGGATAGGTTATATAATAGTTAGTGATGATAATAAATTTTATTTTTCCCAGGAAAGTAAGAAATTTTCATACGGATGCTTGTTTAATTTTTATGGTAATGAAAAATTATACGAGTTAAGAGCTATTGTTAAACTTTGATCTCGGTAGGCAAAATATATATATGCCAAGCTATTTGTATTTGTTTATTTTCATTATGTTATCTCTTTAATTGGTTTTTCTGTTGTATTATTTTTTATATTCATTTTTAGTGCATTTCACTTATTAAAATTCAAAATTTTTTTATAATATATATTCATTATCATACTAAAGAATAACATGAATATTTCATGCGGTTGATAAATTTTTTTTATATGTCATATTATTATATGGTAGCTAAATCTATTGAATTTTTGAAATATTAAATAGTAAAACGAATATGCTAAAACGAATTATAAAAAATAATCTAAAATAAAATAAAATCAATAGAATAAATAATAAAAATAAACAAATACAAGTGGACGGATATACCTTAAATCAATGCTTTAATATTTGTCTTCGATGAGTATATGAAAATTCGTAGTTTAACCTGTGAAAAATTCTAAATTTGGAATTTTATAAATAATTTATTTATAAATTAATATTTTTAACCAGATAATAGGCAGTTATTAACAGCCACTGTACCAACAGCTGCATCCTTACAAAACAGAAGTTTTAGAGTTATTAAAATTCTTAGTTTTCATAATTAAATATTAATCAATATATTCTTCTTATTTTCAATATTCTATACAATCTTTATATGTTATTGGGAAAATATTGGGGGCATAATTTCCTTAAGGACAGTGATTAAACATAAAAAACATTGCAATATTTTTCTAACAATCTTAAAAAAAAAAAAAATTATACACAATGGAAGCTGGCGGTTCTATTTCTGTAATGAATCTAATGTTCTTGCACCAACAATAAAAAGTGTTGATCAAATGAACGTAGCATGAAATATAAGTTGCTGCTTAGAAGAAAAGATTTGTGTTATCTTTGCATTCTTCTCAATTCTCCTAAAATAAATTTGAAATTCATTAGAGTTCAAATCCAATACAGAATATAAGATGCACATAAATTTCTTGTTAAATATTTATAATTTCAAATAATTGATAATATTCTTATTTATGTATCAAGTCCATAAATTTCAGAGTCAGATTTAGAAATTATATATATATAGTGTGGATCCACAATCCCATGTCATTGTGCTGCAGTGTGTGCATGGCTAATCCACACTTTCGTGTGGATTTACACGCCTTTGTAAATTGTGTTTCAGATTAGTCTTTTGAGTTTCTTGTTTTTTAGAATTTCATTTTCTGATATTTCAAAAATTAATTTAACCATTATTTGAGAGTTACAAATGCATTATTGACAGCTTTTAAAAAAGATTAATCACAATTAATCACATGTTTCCTCCATCTAGTATAAATAGGAGCTTTTAACTTATGCTGTAAAGAAGTTTTGAAAGTTGAATTTGCTTCTTGTTGAAAAGTCTTTTTCTTTTTTTTCTTTCTTATTCTCAAGTAATAAAAATTGTGACAAATTATTAGTTCACAGTAAGCAGGTATGTGTTCAACAACTATTTGAAATCTGTTGTATTCTGGAAAATAAACGCCAGTTATCCTAAATACTTGTGGTAAGAGGCGAATTTGTCTTAAAAAAACTGTGTAGAACACAGGTTTCAAATCGTTTTCCTTTTCTCTCTTTTTTTTAATATTAAATTAACAATTTCTTCTATTATTTTTTTCCTAATAACAAATTTTAGTTCATAATTACACATCAATTGCAATATTGTTTAACATTTTTGTATTGTATGAATCAAGATGAATGAGGGTTTTTTTTTTTTCTAATGCTATTAGAAATGTCCTAAAAGCCATTACAATTTGGTTATAGATTAGAACCGTAATGTGAGATATGTTTCCGAACCAAGTCCAAATATATGACACAAAGATTTACTTAATATTTATTTAGAAAGAAGTCTATTTGAATTCGAAATTTCACCGTCCTAATCACTAGAAATATTATTAAGTTAAAATTTATTGATAGTTGTCTAATATTTAATGTCATAGCACACAGCTAATTGCAAATTATTGAAAATCTGTGGAAAATCGATCGCCGAAGGTTTGCACTGTCACAAAGGAGTCCTTTACTATTACCAAAGGGGATTGAGTTATATTTCTTATTCCTCTCTCCATCAACTATTTTATTTTATTTTTATTTCGGAAAAGGAAAATTTGATCCAAACTATACAGGCTGATCTATATTGAACTTGGTTTGGTAATTGAAATTTGTTTTTTTTTTAAAGCTATTGTTACAATCAGAATATAATAAAATGCACCGTTTATTTTTACTAAATAAAGCCTAATAAAATGAGTGATAAGTAATTGAAATTATTTAATGATATATATATATATATATAGAACCTATGATAAATTTTCTAAATCTGTCATAGTAGCTTTACAAAGTTTTTAATTTGATAAAAAAAATAAATAGAATTTTAACATAATTATTTAGTTAGGACTATACTAATTCACATCTATTATATAGATATAAGAGTTAATTACCAAAAATAATCACTGACTTTTATTTTTATTATTTTGTACAACCATCTTGGCATAATTAATATATATATAAGGCGAGAACAAGAGCCTTCAATCTTTACAGAAATTTTTTCTCTATTTCATAGACCAAATTGGTACGATTAGAAAGCTTTCAAGTTCTTCAGTAAGTATTTTTACATAATTTTTAGATGACTGATTGATTTTCTATAAATTTTTAAAGATTCTGATAGAAATTTAGGGTTCTTAATTTTGGAAATTGTAAACAATATTATTGATTTTAAAGTGATTGATTTTTATTTTGATCTTTATAATTAAATTAAATGGTACTAATATTTTCATTTAGTATCCTTTTGATAGTGTATAAAATTTCAAGTTAAAAGGATTTGATTTACTTAGTAAACAAAATCAAGTCTTGAAGATGCATAATTTACGCCTGCAAAAGGATATTTTGTGCTCAGCACACACTTTGTACTAGGGAAAGCATTCCCGATCGGTAAAGTGTGACAAAAAATAAGCCTTCAAAATAATGGAATTCACAAGCAAGCTCCCGCTTGGGAAACAGATAGTGAAGCAAGGATTTGCAATTGGAAAATAATTTTACAACCGAAAAATTTGTATAGACCATTGAAAGTACATCAACCACAAAGTACCACATCTTCATAACAGCGAGTTTGACTTTCAAAATTCATGATCGAGAAAGAGTTCTTGAGAACTGTTCGATGGCAAGAACACCAAAGTCTTAGGTCCAGCTTCATATCCAATTTCATGACTGAGAAGTAGAACAAGAAAGAAAATTCCTGACCAGGAGATGTGTGTCACAAACAGAAAATTCAACCTAATATTGCAATTAGAGTTAGGATTCAATCAGAAAAAGTCACATGTCATTGCCTGGTGGATAAAGCAAGTCTAGGACCATGAACCACTTGTTCATGATTGAGAATGAGCCTCTACTGACAACATTTAATGCATGTGTGAGAAGACGTTAGAGAGAGTTATCACACTATCTGTAACGGTTAATTGGTAGGTAATGAATATAAATGTCTTATTAAAGGCCTTTTATGAAACCTCATCAATTCAAAGTGTGACAAACTCTTGCAAATTTAATTTTCAATCTTTGATTCATTAATTCTTGTAAGGTGTGTTAGCCTTAAACATTTTGGTTATTTTGTACAAGAGTTGTGTGTGAGCAAGTTACAAGGATTTGATTTTTGTGTTGTCCATTAAAATACAATAAAATTTTGAGTTGAATGCAAGCTAAAAAGAAAACATTTAGTTGTAAGTGAGCTACCAAAACTCTCAAGATCCAAGTACTTTCTTCATACCTAGTTGGTTTTCTTTTTTCCGTTCTATTGTGAAATTCTGGATTAATTTTATCTATAGTCATTGAAATTTGTTTTTATTATAATAAAATTATAAAACTTTTTTTTATCCCAAAAAAGTTATTTAACAATATTTTTATATCATTACAGTCACTAATTGCCAATTTTCGGTGACATATTGTTGACATGTCAGATTTTCGGTAACATATTAACTGTCACATCATATATTCTATGACATATTAGCTGTCATATTAATTACTTGTATCGGAAAATTGATTAGAAATAATTTTATTGAAATAAAAACATAATTATGTGATTTTTTAAAATGAAAAAAAAAATTGTAATTTTATTGTAATAAGAGCAAAATTTAGTGAAGATAAATGAAATAAACCTTGAAATTCTCTACTTTGTTAAATAATTACTAGCCTAATTGCATAAATGGTACCAATTTTATCACTTGGTTACAATTTGATATCAAATATTTTAATTATTATAAATTGGTACCAAACGTTTTCACTTGGTTACAAATTAGTATCAAATATTTAAACAATATTACAATTTGGTACCAAAATCAAAATTTTAGAAAAAAAACTGATGTCTGATGTGGCATGTTGACCATGCCCATATCCCGAGAATTTAGCCAATTTATAATAATTAAAATATTTGGTATTAAATTGTAACAAAATAAAAAATTTATTACGATTTCCACAATTATCCAACAATTACCCAGTCTGGTTCTTAACACTTAACAGCCCTTTGGCCAAGTACAAGCATTTCAAGATGAGAGCACGTCCTTCTTCGATAAATACTTTTTCTAATCTTAATTTATCCATTCAATAATGTAGAATCTGAATTGGGATTTTTAAATGGGTCTCATAGTCAAGGGCAATATGTCGGTACATATGAGGAAACAAAGGACTTTACGGGACTAATCCATTGGCAAAAGCATCAATAGACCAGCGGATAGAGGCCGAAGAAAAAAGCATCAACCCGCCAAGCGGACCTCTGGTTTTTCAACTCCTTTTCACGCCCAGAATGAAGATCCCGCAAGACGAGAGCCTTATCAAGCAGAACGAAGAGAAGCTGGAAAAAGTGCTCGACATTTACTAGAAGAACCCTTTGGTGTTAGGGATTCAAATCTGATTTGGAGGTTTTATTCGAAGAAGAATGAACAAAACGCACAGCTAAGTGTTTGCTGACTAAGCACTCTGGGAGGCTGACTCAACAATTTTTTTTTTTCTTCCAAAAATTCAGTATCCATGTAGGTACCGGAATTTTTATTTTATTTTATTAAAAGCTAAAATTATTAAAAAAAAATTAAAAGCTAAAATTATTTAAAAAAAATTAAAAATACTGTTATTCATTCGTAACGAAATATACATCAGCTCAACATATTAGCATCAGTTCAATATTTTTTAATATTATTATGACAAAAAAATATAAATTCACTAATGGCTCAAACCATAAACCGAAAAATAAAATTGTAAAAGCGTGAAATCACATATAAATTTTTAAAATTTTTTCCAATAATAAATTAAAAATTTTATAAAATAACCGATGTGTAAAAAATACAAATTATTTGGTAATTAATTGCATTAATAAGCAATACAAGAGTTTTAAACAAGAAAAAAAAATTATATATATCTTATAAATTCCATGGTGAAAAAATGACTTTTTTAAAAAATATCCTATACAATATTAAGTAAAAGTTCTTATAAAAAATAATTTTTGGTACTCTAAGAAGAAAAACAATATAACAAAAATAATTAAGTATTTATATAAACACGAAATATTATTTACAAATATATGATATTAAGATTTAAACTACTAAATGATATTAATAAATTAACAAAATAAAAAAAGTTATAGATTTGATACTCATGAGAGGAAAAAAGCAAGAAAGACAGGATAAAAAGTGAAGAAAGAAGAAAAATTTAAAATAAAAAAAAATAAAACATTAAATAAAATAGAAAAAACTAAAAAGTAATATATCTCTTTATATTTATTAATAGATTACTACATATGTATAAAACTAAATTCAATTTTTTTTTTTAAAATGAGGGCAAAATACTGTATACATGCAAAAGGTTTTTAAGGATCAAAAGAAAAAGAAGGCTTCTGTGGTGCACTTGGTGTAAATTACACTTGGTGTTTTATAACCATTAAATCATTAACTTTTAATCTCAACCATTTATTATTAACGGATGAGATTAAAAGTTTATAATCCAACAGTTTTAAGGCACCCGATATAAATTATACCGGGTAGACCTTAGAAATTCTCAAAAAAATATTAGGAAAGATTTAAACTAAATTAGAATAAAAAATCGAACCGAACTAATCTCAATTTAGTTTAATTGGTTTCTTTTATTTCGGTTCGATTTTTAAAGTATTAATCAATTTAATTGATTTGATTTAAAAGTCATCAAACTAAAATAACCTTAAAATTAAAAATATATTTTTTATACATATATATAATTTACTATATATTAAAAATATATAATTATATATTATAATATATAATATTTATATTTTATTTAATTATATTATATATAATATATTATATACAAAACCTAATTAACTAAACCAATTTATTCGGATCGGTTTTAATCTTAATTCGGTTAATAGAATTGCAATAAATTGGTTTTCAATTTTTTTTTAATTTAGTTCAATTTTAAACCGAACCTACCGAATGTATACGGTTACCATTGCCATTGCTTCCACTCTACATCCATGTCAGAAATGGAACTTGCGTTGTCTCCAAATGGAGATCTAGAGACAAAACGAGAGTGAGATTGAAGGAGGAGAAAACTAATCTAGGTGCTCACATTTTTCTGGACGGATATGAGAGAATACCGTTGCACTGTGTAGTTGTGACTGTATGTGCGAAAATTTAAACAAATTGAACCGAAGCAAAGGTTTGCGGTGGTTAGTATGGATTGCATTGTTTCAGTATTTTCGAAAGTTGAAGTCTAGTAAGCACAGTGCATTTCCAACCCTACTCTTAAAAGTAGTCCCCATAAGCAGAGCGACACCGTATTTGAATTGACCATCTCGAAAACGACGACGTTTGCACAAACATTCAGCAAATGATGCAAAACCCTATCGAGGCGACTTTAATCCTCACAGAAGAACTACGAAACAGGGCACACGTTCTGGGTTTTTATGACTCTGTGGAGGCAGTCGCAGTCGCTTCCTTCACATTAATAACAAAAATTTGTTCAAGCTAAGTATGTAGGGACGATTTTAATAGATTGTGAGTTTTCCTTTCTTCTCTCTTTTCTATTTTTGTCTAACGGTTTTCTTTGGGTTTAGTGGCCTGAAATTTAATTCCTTTTTGCATTTGATTAGTGAGTGGGCAGTGAACATTTAGCGTGATACCTATACTTCATATTTTGGCCATTACTAGATACTAGCTTACTTTGCCAGTGCTGAAAATGAGTCTATTGGAAGAGAACGCTACAACTTTATGCAGCAGGTTCCTTCTATTTTTTCTATTTTTCTTCTTATTTTTCAAATTGCTGTTTTGAGAAGTTGGAGGCTGGATAGTTGATTATTGATTTAAATGTGCTTTCGTGAAAGATGAATTGACGTTAAGAAAAATCTTCTAGCTCAATTTGGTGGTCTATTGCTCTGTGTCAGACATTAATTTTTTCGCAATATGATCAAAAAATTTTGGTTTTCTCTATAAAACGATGACAAGAGGAGAGTTAAAATGTTGGGTTTTGGATTATGTAAAGTGATTTTACAATTCTCGAATATGACTTTATTTATTAAATGAAATGGGTTAATAAATCTACCAAACTGCTGATCCAACAAGTAATGCCTATTCCCAGAACGAAGCCGTGAATCCTCACATCTGCAACTGCAAACCCCCTTAGCAAAAACGATGGCGTTTCTTATTCTAATTATTTAGTATTTATCATAAATTATTAACTATTTTGACTATTATTTTAATAGTTTATTATTAGTTACTTCATTAACTTTGTAGAATAATTATTTGGACTAATACTCTAATAATGTATTAATAAATTCAATCAAATATCCTATTTATAATCTACTATGATACTTTTGTTATATTTGTTGTATAAATTTTACATTTCCGACACAACACAAGAATTATTTACTAGTTTGACAATATTATTAGGGAGTGTTTGGATTGTTGTTGGATGTCTCAAAAATATGTTTTGAATTTTTTTATTTAATTGACTGATTTTTTTAATTTTTTATAAACTGTTTTTTACAAATTTATTTTTTGAAAAAAATATCTATTTACTTATTTCTCTCAAAAAAAATAATTTTCAAAATTCAAAAAAATAAAAATTTTAAAAGTGCTTTTTCCAATAACAATTCCATATCTCTCAGCTTCAGCTGCAATAATAAATTGCCTTCATTTCTTATTTCATTTTTTTTCCTAATCCAGTAGGCTTATATTTTGTATCCATTTTACTGGGGAAACCTAGAAGTTTCAATGTTAAGGGTTTTTAGTCTTCTAGCGTTGTTTTCTGTTTTAGATTAGATTCATTTTCTTTTTGGTTGGATTTTTTCTTTTTGAGATTTAGGTCTTGTAATGATAGAAAATGGAGTTACTTAGTGAAATGCACTGTGTTAAATTGATAGCAGAAGAGCTGGAAGGGCTTTGCTTCTAACCAAATGAAAGAGGAGGGGGCTCAAATTGGAAAAACCCAAAAAATAAGGGGTTTTTGATGCTTTTTAGCCACTTGATAAATACTACACAAACCATCGCCGCTGGCCTATGAGCTTATTCTCATTCTTTCATCTCACTCAATACCTTTGAAATTTTATCTCACTTTCGATCTCTCTTCGTCTTCTGTCTTCAGTCTCAGATGAGTAACTATCACACTTTACCCTTTTTTATATATATTTGGATGATAAATCTGTCAAAAGTTC
Source organism: Balakata baccata (assembly GCA_949630135.1). NCBI lineage: Eukaryota > Viridiplantae > Streptophyta > Magnoliopsida > Malpighiales > Euphorbiaceae > Balakata > Balakata baccata. The sequence continues at coordinate 16,057 of CATIWF010006531.1, read as the reverse complement.
ATTTCTGCAAATTTTTCTTATGTATGCGGCTTTTAGCAATTATTGAGAAATCTTGGCAGTGCATTCGATAAATATAGTTCTGTCTTTGTGTTTAATTGCCTGTGCAAGTTTTTGCTAATTTACTTGATGATTGGTTTGCGAAATTGGCCTATTGCAGTTCTCAACTGGATAGTTTATCTTTCAGTGAGTTTTTTTTGCCACTTCCTAATGCTTTTTGTATTTAATCTGAACAGCTACCAAAGGAGTTGAGTTTAAATGAGAGATACTTAATATCAACCCTGATTTAGAGTTCCAATTAAGAATGATTTCAAAATGAAATTCAAATTTTCTTCTATATATTAATAGATTAAAAGCGGGAAAAGAAATGCAAGGCAGATGGGGAGAGTCCATGACTTGCATATGATCGACTGCCATATCTTTGGGTTCTTGGACACCTGGCTCAAAAATCAGGAGGATGAATCTCTGAAGTAGCAAGCAGCCCAAATGAATTTTCAGAAGTAGCAAGCAGCCCTTTGTTGCAGCTAGCTCATCAGCTGACTGCTAGTTTGTCTACTCCTCCTACCTTTTTTTTTTCCTCTTTTAATCTATTCTATAGAAGAAAATTTAAATTGCAAAATTGATGTTCGAGCAAAGTTTTGTTGACTTTCCCTTTTCATTGACCATGAATTTACTTCTCTATGTAGCGAAGGTTAGCATTCTTGTTGCATTGGAAATTGGAATGATTAAATTAAAGGATATAATCAACACATGGATCTTCTGATATTTGTAAATTGAATCTTTAATAGGTCACAGGATAGGCTTTGAAGAAATGGAGATGCTGAGAAGATTGATGAAGATGATGATCTTGATTATTAGCACATGCAAATATTCGGTTTAATATCTAATAATTGCCAATTTGAAAAACGGTAACTTACTTTTTCTTGATTCTGTCTTTGATATTGTTGAACTAATTTCTTGTCTTTGATATTGTTGAGCTAATTTCTTTCTCTATTTTGCAATTATGGTTAATATTTGAGATCTCCATAGAGAAGGTTTTTTTTTTTGTTATGGAAACAAAATGCTCTGAGTTCTTCTTGAAAAAATAACTACTATTGGAAAATAAAAATAACCACTTCAACTATTTCTGAATGTTCAGTACTGATTTTGTTCCATTTAGTATTAACTTTTGTATAATGTGGTCATTGATTTGCTTGTAGCTGGAAACTCTTTTGATATTGGACTCCCAGCTTTGTTTTATTTTGTACTTCTCTATTCATATGCTTAGTAGCAAATGGATTTCTCTACTGATTCTGTTTAACATTTATTATAACAACTAAAAATTTGTATATCGATATCTATTCATATAAATATGTTATATTTGAGAAGAGAAAGACAATGCACTTGTTAGAGAGCGGATAAACTTTCTTAATATTTCTTATAATATTTTATTTTTATTTTCTTAATTTTATTTACACATTATATTTAACTCTTAGTGTCTTGTTGGTTATCAATCTAATTTCAATATTTTTCCCATATAGAGTTATTTGATTGTTTTTCCGTTTCTGTCACATTTTCCATTGGAATTTTATGGGCCTATGCAGAGGTTTTGTTATTAGTTATTTTTTTCCAGCTCACCATAGGCCAGCCTATATATATATATATATATATATATATATATATATATATATATATATATATATATATATATATTTAATTGCAAGAAAGTCTTTTTGCTTCAGGTGTTGATTATCTGGTTATCAAAGTTGTGAGCTTAAAATAAGAGGTGTTGGCTCATTAAAGTTTCTTTTGTGCTATAGCGTTTGGGACTTATGCAAGTTCTAGTGATAAACTTGCAAAAGCGATACCTGGGTGTCAATCTGTTTCGCTCTCATTCAACAGCATACCTTTTGAAATCAGCTTTACTTGGAAGCATAGTTATCTTGCGTGAGAAGTGCATTTTTAATAGGCACTATTCAGCTCTCTCTGCATTAGTCTTGGAAGACCATGTAGTTGATTCTAGTGAAATCAGTTGCAACAAAGGTTTTGTTAAAGCTACACAGCCTGTTATTATAAGAACGCCAGGGTTATTCCCGCTTGTTGTAACCATATTTAAGACATTGCGTTGGGAACTTACAATGGAAACAACCTTCTCTAAAGCAGTTAACTGCATTGGATTTTCTCACTCAGTTCATGCCTTTAAAATCATTATTCATGTGCTTGCATTGGCAGGCTTACAGATGAAAGTGCAGGTCTTGCTTAGACAAATCGTTTTTTATCACAAAGAAGCTAATTTGGATGTCTTGGAGTTTTTGTCAGCTTTGTTGGAATTGCCACATAACATGCATATGGGAGGATCAAGTGTTGTAATCAATACACTTATAAAAATTCTTGCAGAGTATAATATGCTTGAGAGTGCATTCAACATGTTTGTGCAGGCTAAAAAATTTGGTTTTGAACTGGACCTTTTTTCATGCAATTTTGTGCTCAAGTGTTTTGTGCAAGCTAATCAATCATATTTTGTAAGAAGTTTGTTTGAAGGTTTGAAGGAGTCTGGGCTATCACCTAATATTTACACCTACACAATTATGATGAACTATTACAGTAAGAGGCATCTTGGGCATAATATAAATGGTGTGCTTCTAAAGGAAATTGTGATGAATGGACTAAGACCAACAGTTGTAACTTATGGTGCATATATTCATGGTCTTTGCAGAACTGGTCATGTCGAGTCGGCTCTGAGATTTATCCAGCATTTGAGAAATAGAAACCAGCCTCTCAACAGTTATTGTTACAATGCTGTCATTCATGGGCTTTGCCAAATAGGTGCAAGAGATGTTGCTATGGATCTTTTGGAAAATATGAGGAGCCATGGAATATCTGCAGATGTTTATAGCTACAGTATTCTGATTGATGCATTCTGCAAGAATGGAGACATAGAAAAAGGTCTTGAACTGGTAGAAGAAATGGTTCTTCATAATATAAAACCATCCCTAGTTACCTATATCTCACTCTTAAGCGCTCTTTGTAAGAGTGGACAGATGGATATTTGTCTGAATATGTATCACAATCTCGTAGCTAGTGGATACAAGTTTGATGTGACTTCTTACAACATCTTAATTAGTGGATTTGCCATGCAAGGTAACATGGAATTTGCTAGTAATCTGTTACACGAGATGTCAAGGAATAATGTTATTCCTAATACTTCCAGCTTTAACTGGCTGATTCAAGGGTTCTGCAGGAGAGGGCTGTTTGACAAAGCCTTGGAAGTTTTCAGCATGATGCTACAAGCTGGTGTTCCACCAAGTATTTTCACTTTCAATGTTATTATCAATGAATATTGTAAAGAGGGACGGTATAGGGAAGCTTGGGAACTCATAAATATGATGCAAGGCTTAGGTGTTGTCCCTAACTCTTACACTTATAGTTCAGTCATTAAGTGGCTGTGCAAGCAACAAAAATCAGAAAAAGCATGTGAAGTTCTTCCTGTAATGCTTGAGAACAATGTTTTTCCAAGTGTTGTTCATTATAGTATTCTAATGGATGGATTTGCAAAACAATCAAATCCTTCAATGGCCTTGCAATTGTATAAAAGAATGATAAAAATTGGGTTATCACCAAGCAGAATCACATATACCATTCTCATCAACATATTTTCTCAAAGGGGCAAAATGGGTGAGGCATATTACTTATTTAAGGAGATGACTGAGAAGGGTTTGATTCCAGATAAGATTACTTTCACTTCCATGATATCTGGGTTTTGTAGAGTTGGAGATTTGAAAAGGGCAGAGGCATTATACAAGGTGATGATAAGGTCAGGACACTTGCCCAATGTTGTTACTTATACCTGTCTAATTGATGGATTTTGCAAGTTAAAGCGCATGGATAGGGCCCACTCGTTGATAGACCAAATGAAGATAAATAATGTGAAGCCCGACATAGTGACGTATGCCGTTCTCATTTCTGGGTATCGAAGACACAGGTATTTTTATGGTGCCCTTCATGTGCTTGATGAAATGAGGGAAAAGGGCATCTTGCCTGATGCAGTTATGAAAGGCCAGATGATGGAGGAAATGAGGTGACAATGACAATGGTGAGCTACTCTTCCTCTTACTATTTTATCTACCCTGGAGGCTACCTATGCCCTTTTCTTTTTGGAAAAGCCAATACCTCACCTATTGCATGTTTTGCTATTAAACCCTCTGCCTCCACCTTTTTACTTCGTACAATTAGATCTGTGTTACTTTATTTTTATTAATTTTTGACCTTAGCTAACTGCAAGATTATTTTATTGGACAAATATTTAAACTTTGTTAATTTTATGATGAACAATCTTAAAAAGGACCTCTTTCACTCACCTGGTCCACCATCCAAACCAATATCATGAGACAACCTCCATTTTCACTTTCCTTCTGTCCCAGCCATGTAAAGACTAGCCTTGTGTAAGTAGAGGACTTTGCAATTTTTTTATTTTGGTAGCTTTAGCCTTTAAGTTTGGTAGCAGTAGCAGCAACCTCTTTAGTTCTTTTTCCGTCTGTTGTTTTTCCATTTTGTTTGTCAGCTTGTTCTTATTTTCCCTATTGGTTGAGATAGGTGGGTAGGTAGTTGAACTTGTATATAAGCTGCATTAATAGCTCTGTTCATGTGAAAAGTAATATTCATTCAGTTTTATTTTCAGTTTTGCTGCTGCTTCTACGTGATTCTCTCTAATCTTCATAAGTCAATAATTCCAACTAGTATGATGAGGATGTCGAGAACTGTTTTTTTGTGTTCTCATTTCGCATAAATACAAAGATTTTTGCATTTTTGATCAATGAATTCAACTCTCTCTCTCTCAATTTTTGGATTATAACAATTTTTTGGACTAATTTTTGTGTTCTTCTGTTTAATTAGGTGTATAACTTTACACGGTCAGCAGAAAGGCACTATGCAGGAAGCCATGGCATGGATGTTAAGGGACCAGCAAACACTCCAAATACAAGAAAATAAGTTCTTAAGCACTAATGGTACTGGTTGAGAGTATCAACTAACAAATATAATTATTATAATAATAATAATAGTAATCATCCCTAGCTGTGAAAATAATTTAGATTCATTTTTTTTTTCAGGGTAATGAAGCTCGTATCTTTTCAACATGCATTGCTAGTGAATTTCTACCCAAGGTCAAAGAGGTTAGTTTTTCTTTGCAATCTTTGTTTATACATTAACATTAATAATAAGAATGAAAGGGTTTTCAGTATTAATTAATGGACTTTTCAGGTTTAAGGAATCAGTGGAGAAAACTAGGGCAAAGGAGCCAAGGTGGAGAATAATAAGTTTTGTGTCTCTTGTCTGGTTTGGCTGCGTTGATGAGAAGGTTAGGAATCAGTTACATACTTCATCCACATACCTTTTTTTTTTTTTTGTAAGTGTTAACTCACTCATTATGCATGTAAAATATTAAAGTGGAGATTAGTTGGATCTTTAAGGTTTGATAGTTTAGCTGAAACTGATATTTTTCTTGGCATTGAAATTAATGAAGATATTCAGTGGGTTGAAGAATGTGGGATACTGTTCAGTTCAAGTACAGCAGTCTTTCTCAACTCCAGGACGCAACAGTGTCTGGTCTGAGGCTACTTCCTCATAACATGTTGAAATGTTATTAAATTCAATTGGCTAGGGAGAATTTGTTCCTGCTCAACTAATACTAAGGAGTCAGATGCCTGTGACGAATTGGATTGCCTAATTAAGCAAACAGAGCCCATTTTGAAACAGGATTTTATAGCAGCTAGAGTGGAGGATTTTAGCAATTTGCAACCTACATTACTGCTACGTCAGTTTTATTGGGTAAGATGATCATGGTGACGAACAGAAGCCTCAGGTTGAGGATAGTTAGGTGAATTAACAGCTATTAGTGTAGAAGCCAGATTACCCATTGTGAGAGTGGAGGACAAGCTGCCGGGGACGGAGGCAATGGAGCAGTTCAAGAAAGAAGAGGATGAGAGAGACAAAAACAAGGCCACAAAAGATGGAAGGCGATAGAGAGAAAAACCATTATTATTTTTTTTCCTCTTGCTTCATTTTATATTAGTTACCTTTCAAGTCTCTTACAAGCTTTAAAGGAGTTTGTTTTCAGTCTCCTTCAATCCGTTGAGGGGCTCAATTTGTACAAGAAGAGACTCATTTATACAAAATAAAAGGAAAAAGGGTTCAATAGCAAAAAAACGTGAAAGGTAAGAGCCTTAATGATGGTCGTTTCCTTTAATTTTTTCCCCTAGATGGATTATTTAGCTTTTGAAAAATGCATTTTCTAGCCTCTGAACATGTCAAAGTTGTTTTATGAAGTCTCTCAGTTGAATTTTTGTTCCATTGAATCTCTAAGGTTTTAGTTTTTGTTATGCTAAGTTTTATATATATATATATATACTGTTAAAGAAACATTTAATTAAAGGGAGAAGGAAAGATACAACTAGCTCCAGTGGGCATACAAATTGGAAATAAATTAAGACCTTGTATAGGAAGTCTGTGTGAGCCAAAAAATTACATTCCCTGCCCACAAAAGAAAAAGAAAATTAGCATCCCGAGATTGGAAAATCAATATCTACATATGGTGTTGAACGACCAGAAATGCACTTTACAGCAAGTTTTGAGTCTTTTTCATCGACAGCTTCAGCTAAACCCGGTTATTTTTCACAGTAGCAAAGCTTCCCGTATAGCTTTAGCTTCTAGAAAGAAATGTAGGTAACTGACCAACTGATAATATGATCAAAATTATTCCCAAGGATAGTTGTAATATTGCAGGCTTGACCATAATCATTTAAAAATGCTGCATTAAAATTGACCTTAGAGAGACTAGGAAGGGGAGGGGGGGATTTCAAGTGTGAGGTTAATGATGGTGTAGTATGCATGAGTAGATGGTTAAAATGTGGCTTGAGATTGAGAGAATTCAATCTGGTGTTTAGTAGCAAGGTTCAATGTTCTGGACAGAGGAAATGGTTTGATTGAATACAAGGTTATTTATGGGCTTCCATTTTTGCCAGCAAAAGCGAACAAGCTCAACGAGGTTGGTTCCATTATTTCTATGACTGAGGCATCTAGGGATGTTGTTCCTGCAATCCCAAATTGGTTGGTCAGGGGTTGATAGAGATGGCAATTGGACTCAAATCTACAGTTCTCTGCTCCGAATCTGCCCAAACAGAGAGTTTTTTTTTTTGAACTGGGTAGGGTCAGATTTGGGAAATATCCGAAATAACAAGTAGCGGCAATGAGCCGAAAATAGTATTTATATGTCCCGTTCTATGTCCTAACAATTCTTACTTATATAATACCAGTTTCTTATTAATGTGTTTTGCACGTAATTATTAGATATTTGGCTCATTATTAATCAACATTTGGTTTATATATATATATATATATATATATATAATTTGTTTCATTGTTTGAGCTAAACATAGAGTTATAATGTCCCAACAATATTAATAAGCTAACTCTATTTCAATATTAATAGAACTCTTGTTCATAGATAAATTTCTAATTCTGCTTTATTTGAATGAGAGTGCATGTTTATATCAAATATTAAGAGTCATATATAAAATAAAGTTATTGCACATGATTATTGAATATTGGACTCCACAATTTAGTTTTAATGTAATTTTTTTATTAATTTATTTCGTATTACTATGATGTTTTATTCATAATGAATTATAGAAATACGTGTTTATCTCAAATTTTATCATTATTAATAATTATATATAAAATAGATGTAGTAAATATTTTACAGTTGACTAATTTTGCTTGTTCCCCTATTTTGACTTTTACATAAGTTATAATTTGATTAAAAGGTGAGACAATCATTAACGTGCGTTATACGCGATTATTAGATATTAGACTCGGATTATAACTCATTTGAAAATTACTAATTTGTTCATTATTAAAAGTCATATATAAAATAAATGTAATAAGTACTTTACAATTTTGCTCATCCCCTCAAATTACAAATGTGTTCATTATTGAGTCATATAAAATAAATGTAGTAAATATTTTATGATTATTTTGTCTATTCCTCTATTTTCAATCATCACATGCTATGTATATAATTTTTAATAATTGGACTCGTCATTATTAAATAAATAATAATAATAATTATCTTGTCCAGCAAATTAATTTTAGTTATTTTTAATTATCATGTAATTAAGTCACATTTAATTTAAATATTAATGGTTGTTAATTATATTTGATTCTTATATTTTATATAAAAGTAAATTATATTATATTTTGCACTTAAATTTTAAAAATTTAACTCGTTATGTATATGATTAAAATAAATTAATTATTGAACTATATAAAAATTATTAAGAAACTATAATTTCTCAAATAACTTGTAAGAATTGTATTCAATATTTTGAAACTCATTTTATACATTATATGCATAGTTGTAATTTAATTTAGACTTACCATTATATAAATTTAATATATTAGTGAAAATCACTGTTATTGCACTTTGAATGACAATATGCTATCATAATTTTTTTTTACAGTGTCTTTCTAATTATTATTTTTTCTTTCGTTGTCCTTTGCACCTGGCGAGAGGCGAACCTAATATATAATGGTTGTACAGTGCAAAAAAAGCAGTAAAAAATACGATATCTAATGATAAGGAGAAGATCCCACCTTTGGATTTCTATGGGCACACAACAACTTTAATAATTTTAACATATCCTTAGTCAAGGTCTTTAAGCTACAGAATCAGAGGCAAAAGTTAAGGTGGTGACAACTTGCAATATAGACACTACTTTCTGTGCAACTGATTTCAATATCGATTCAATGGGTTGTATTATGTCACATTTTATCAAATACATTGCAATGGAAACATCCCGGGTAAGAGAGGATATAACAAAATATGCTTATTCAACTTGCCATGTACGAAAACTCTCAGAAAAATTTTCAATTCAACAAATGTAAAAACAACGGTTTTATTTGTAATAAAAAAGATTGCCAACATACAACATTCTAGTTGTTACTACTTATCATGCTTATGAGTTGTCACACTGCATTCTCATCTTTAACAACAACACATTTTTCTTGCTCTTGCATTATTTTTGCCAATATAGATGCCAACAAAGGGTGATGGCTAGAAGAAAAAAAAAAGAGAATATAAGAGAAAAGAAAGCACTCAACTTATATCAAGATGAACCAAAATAAATAAAAAAAATATCTTGCCCATTATAGTTATTAATTTATTTACTATATACAAATTATATTATCCATTATATTTTTTTTAAATTCATGTTCTTGGTTTAGGCTGCATTTTTACACTCATTTCATACTTAATTATGGTGTTATTTATGTATGATATAAAAAATATCCTAAGTCCACAATTATTAAATTAAACTATAGTATTATTTGAAAACAAAAATTATTATTTTGGATAGTCCAACAAAGTATTAGACTTCATAGGAGAGAAAATAGAGGTAATCATCAAATGCTAATCTATATTATATTTGTGAATAAAATAAATTAATATTTGATATAATAATTAATTTTATCAAATTTATTTTTTATTAAATTATTCTTTTATTTTTAATATTAGTTAATTATTTTTTATATATAAAATATAGTTATCTAACCCTAATAGAATTGGAATTCTAATTAATGAATTATTAATATTATCTATTAATAAATTAAACTATTAAATGACTAAATTAAACCAATTAACTAATACAATAAAATTGATTTTTTAGTAAATTTGTCTGTCCACCTCTCTATTCTCACTTTTTTATATAGTATGATTTACGTATTTATTAATCAATTTTATTTTTTACTGAATACTAATTTATATAAATATATTAACATGTAATTCTCACATTGTATTAGAGAAAAATCTTAGAATTATTACAAAAAAACTAAGAATTTAAAAAAAAATTTCCTCATGTAAAAAAAAACTGATTTATATTATATAAATACAAAATTAATTATAAAGATTAATAAATTCAAGCCTTGGAACTTACTTGGATCTCTAAAAAAAAAATAGCTAATATATATATAGTGGGAATATTCAACTCCATATAGGGATACACAACCCCATTTAGGGTCGAAATATGGATTAATATTATTTTTCATAAGCATATGGGATGATAATATAAATTTATATTTGGAGACAAAGACATAGAAGGCGAAATCCGATTTCAATATATCCCAGTGCCATTCCTAGGCTTAGAGGTTTAGGAGAACAAAAATTGAAAGTTAGGAGGTTTAATAAAATAAAAGTTGAAAATTAAGGGGTTTTATAAATGGCAAACTCAAAAATTTTAGAGGCTATCTTGCTCTTGCTTTTTGTTTTTTTTTTTTTTTTTTCCATTTTCTTTTTATATCTAACATTGTATGTCGTCCATGACATATGATGGCTTTCTTTGTAGAATTTTATGCTGCGATATATCATAGATCTTCATTCTAATTTTTATTGTTTTTATTTATCTTTTTCTTAACATGATAATAAGGTTGTTTTGCCAGTATCGTTCATCAAGAATTCAGCCATTCTGACAATAAAATTACAATAAGTGTGAGTGAAGATGCGGAAAGAAAATTTAAATTGACTTGATAAAAATCACTTTATGCTTTGTGAAGATTACAATTTGCTGAAAAAGAAAATCGCTTGTTTTGAACTCACTTTTCTTTCTCTACATCTCCTCAGAACATCACCGAAGTTCCACATCTACAGGATCTACCACTTTCAGTTGGCCGGAGGGATTCCTTGCTGACTTCATAGCAATATTACAAGGTTAAAATGTTTTTTTTTTAATACAAAAACTTTAGAATATGTATCGAATTGATACCAAATTTTAAAGTTGAGTTTTAAATCATGGTACTATAACTTTTGCGACGGCTACATTAGCAAATTCAACCGCCACAGCAGCAAATCCGGTGTCTATATTAGCTTGGTACTATAATCTGAAACATACTCCAAAATTTTGGTTCCAATTATTAGAAAATAAAGAGTATTGTTAATTTAATATTCGAATAAAATGACAAAAGGAAGTTAGAACAAATCTGAAACATATGTTCCACACAGTATCCTTAAGACAAATTTGCCTCCTACCAACAGTATTTAGGAAAACTGACATTTGTCTCATAGGATGCAACAGATATCGAATAGATGTTAAACACACAACACTCACTTACAGCCAACTGATTATATCTCACACTATCACTTTGAGAAGAAAATGAAGAAAATGAAAGAACAAGATTTTTCCAAAAGGAGAAAAAACCAACTAACCCAAAAACTAAAACCAAGAATTCTCATTTATACTAAATAGAGGAGATATGTAATTAATTGTGATTAATCTTTTTGAAAATTATCAATTATGTCTTTGTAACATTCAAATAATGATAAATTTAATTTTTGAAATATCAGAAAATGAAATTTCAAAATACAAGAAGCTCAAAAGACAAATCTGGAAAACAAACGACACGAGCATGTGAATTTGCTTGCATACACTGCAACACAACGATACAGGCGTGTGGAATCCATACTGTGTACACACGACACGGCCATGTGAAATTCACACGGGAGCACTAGACCCCTAGTCGTGTCGAACAACACAGGCGTACCAGACCCCTGGTCATGTCAAACGACACAGAAGTATCGCTTCAATTTTCAGAAATAAAAAATGTAAAATTTGGCTTGGTTTGAACTATAGAATTTTGGCCCGACATTCATACACTCACATATTGGTCTATTCCGGACTATAGATTTGCATCCTTTTACGCTTGAGCGCTTAAAAGAGTCTTCCATACTACTTTCTTACCTATATAAAAATGCATTTTACTATATAAATACAATTCCAACTTCACAATTTAATGATATGGGACAATTCTCACTTTCATTATTTTTTTTATATCTTCTTAGTAATGAGCTTACTTTGAGTTTCAATTTTTATTCACACATTCTCCATTTTAAGTATATAAATATATTAATTCATAATTCTCATGTCAATGAACACAAATCCAGGTCTTTCTTCCAAAATCGAGTTGTGAGATCCACTCGAATTATTCTCTCAAAATGGTTCGTAATTACAATTTTTCCAATACCAATTTGATACAAAAAAAAAAAATTAGTACTAATTTGATACATAAACCAAATTTCGGTACAAATAATTCAATTTACCCAATATTACAATCATCAAGAAATTCAGCCAACAAGTATTTTTGTTGAAATCAGCATAGCTTAACCCAACAATTCACCCATTCCCAAGCAAGTTGGTAATGACTGCAATTATATCTATTCAAATATGGTCTGATGGACATAGGTTTTGGTTCAAATCAATTGTAATGATAGATGTATGTTAACATATTATTATAATTTAGTTGGCCAAAATAAATGTTACCCATCGAACTAATATTTGAACACCCTTACTTGCAACAATGGAAGGAGGGGGAGCCTTGGGATTTCATAGTTGGTAAATAGAACGTCTTCAGAATTGCCTAGAGTTCCAGTAGCCTCATAGAGTTAAAGATTATGGATTCCTCTATCCACTAAAAGATCTCGAACAAAAAATTCAAACATGTTCTTACCAATGCACGCCCTGGAATGGGAATTTCGGCAATCTTACGGTATGTTGACTCACTTGAGACTTTCACAATGCGAGAAGGAATTAAGCAAAAAAAAAAGGAGCGAATGCAAGTGAGTTAATCACAAATTTCGTTTCTTTTAGTTCCTTACGCAATGTGAATAGAGCTTGTGATGTTTTTGCAGCTTTGGGCTCAGCCGACGGATCGGCAGAGGAAGCCAAAGCAAAACGTTCAGGAATTGGGAGAGAAAGCCCAATAGAATAGAGAGAAATGAAAACAGAGAGGGCCAGATGCGGCTGGTAAACAAGGAACTGAGAGAATTGTCATAGCATGCACTGCTAAATGAGTCAAAGATCCATTGGCATGGACATAAAAAATCAGCCCTTTCTTCTAAAAAAAATTAAACTCTGAGCACTCCTAGAGCATGTAGTTATATACATCCAGAATAATTTGCCAAATTTAGCAACGGATGTAGGGTTTCTTAAATATAAATAGGGTCATGATATAGTTTGCCCCATCTATCGAGCTGATCTTTGTATTTTACTCTTAACTGGATCTTATCTTCTTTTTGGACTGAGTCAATTTTATGGGCTTTCCCCATTTTTATATTTGGTTTTTATAAATAATAGTTTTTTATTAGCGTGTTTTAATTGCTATTTAATTTTTTTGTAATTTTTTTATTAATTTATTTCATATTATTATGACATGTTATTCATAGTGAATTATAAAAATGCACGTTTATCTCAAATTTTATCCATTTGTCAGAGTCATAGATAAAATAAAGGTTGCAAGTACTTTACGATTTAATAATAATAAATTATGGTGATGAATTTATAAATTTTTTTTTATCAGAATTTGATTGTTTATCATTTTGAACTTGATTGTTCATTGCATATTCATCACTGATAAGTTTAATATTTATATTTTAATTGTACATCATTTTGAACTTAATTTTTTATCATCTTGAACATTATTGTTCATCATTTTAAACTTAATTGTTCATTATATGTTCATTACTTATCACATATTTTTATTATTTTTTATTACTTATTAAAGTTATTTAATTATTTTATTACTCATTAATATTTAAGTTAATTAATTTAATAAATAATCAAATAAAATAATCTGAATAATGAATTGTCAATACTATTCACTAATAATTAAATTATTAAATGATAAAATTAATTCAATTAACTAATATAATCAAGTTAGTATACTTGCACATGATTATTAGATATTGGATTCGTCATTAATCATTATTTGACTTTTATATAATTTTTTCATTTTTTTATTAGTTTGTTTCGCCTTATTATGATATATTTATTCATAGTGAATTATAGAAGTGCATGTTTATCTCAAATTTTATCAAATTACTAATTTGTTCATTATTAAAAGTCACATATAACATAAAGGCAATAAATATTTTACAGTTATTTTGTCTGTTGCCATTATTCCCAATCGTCACGTGTTTTTTAATAATTGAATTTATCATTATTAAATAAATAATAATAATAATTTTTCCAGTAAAATAATTTTAGTTACTTTGTAATTATTATGTAATTAAGTCACATTTAATTTGAATAGTAATATTTAATTATATTTGATTCTTATATCATATTATATATAAAAAAAACCACATCATATTATTCGGCCCATTAATTATCTTGTCTATTATTTTTTTTTACCGTGCCTTGGTTTTTAATAATTAGAATCACCATTATTAAATAAATATTAATAATAATTATTCATACTATTCACTAATAAATTAAATTATTAAATGATAAAATTAAACCTATTAACTAATACAATTAGGTTGGTTGTATTGTACGTATTAGATATTGGATTTGTATTATAATTTATATGAAAATTACTAATTTGTCTATATTTGCGAATCATATATAAAATAGAGTTAGTAAATATTTTATGGTCATTTTGTCTATTCTCAAATTATTAATTTGTCAATTATTAAGAGTCATATATAAAATAAAAGTAGTAAGTACTTTATAGTTATTTTATTTGTCTTTCTATTTCCAATCATTCACGTGCGATACACTTAATTTTTAATAATTAAGCACATTATTATTAAATAAATAATAATAATAATCTTGTACAACAAATTAATTTTACTTACTTTTAATTATCATGTAATTAAATCACATTTATTTTAAATATTAATTGTTATTAATTATATTTGATTTTTATAATTTATATAAAAGTAAATTATATTATACTATGCAAATAAATTTTAAAAATTTAATTCATTTTGTATATTATTAAAATAAATTAATTATTAAACTATATAAAAATTATTAAGAAATTATAATTTCTTAAATAACTTATAAAAATTGTACTCAGTATTTTAAAATTTATATTATATGTAACGTGCATGGTTGTAATTTAGTTTACCATTATTATTATATTTTGAATGACAATATGCTATTGTTATTTTTTACTGTGCTTTCATAGTATTTTTTTATTAAATTAATTTTTCATTCTTTTTAAATTTGTATGTCCACTTATTCTCACTTTTATATATATTATGATTTTTCATTAACGTGTATTGTACATAATTATTAGATATTAAATTCGTATTATAACTCATATAAAAATTACTAATTTGTCCATTATTAAGAATCATATATAAAATAGAGGTAATATATAAACATTTGACGATCATTTTGTATGTCTCTCTATTCCTAAACATTAATGCGCGAAATTTATAATAATAATAATAATTTTATCCAGCAAATTAATTTTTGTTATTTTTAATTATCATGTATAGTTACATTTAATTTAAATATTAATATTTGTTAATTATATTTGATTCTTATATTTTAATATAAAAGAAAATTATATTTTACTATGCATGTAAATTTTAAAAAATTAACTTGTTATGTATATGATTAAAAAAATTAATTATTGAATTATATTTCTAATATTTTCTTGTTCTAATCTTGTAAAACTTCTCATTTAAGCATTTTCCTACTTAATTATAGACATAAACAGGGGCGTAGCCAAAATAAAATATAAGGAGAGACCAACAATAATTATTTTATAAATGATCCAATATTTAATAATAATAATAATAATAAAAGTTAGATATATTATATAACTTTAAATATTTATTCTTTAATGTCAGTTCTTTGGACATTATATTAAAAATCGGATTAAATGTTATAATTTTATTTATAATTATCACTTATTTATAATTCATAAATTAAAAATAATAATATAAATTTTAAATAATAATATTCACGGAACTTAAAAAAATATTGGACGTTAAATTAAAAATCGGATTAAATGTTGAAGTTTTATTTATAATTATCACTTATTTTTAATTAATTTTCATTAATAGTATTCACGGAATGTAAAAAAAAAATGTTGGACACTAATAGTTTTTTATTAATTTATTTTTTAATATTAGTTATATAATTTTTTATATATATAATATATTTATCCAGTATAAATTCAATTAGTAAATGACAAAATTAACCAAATTTAATAATACAATCATATTAATTTTTTGGTAATTTTG
>CATIWF010006528.1:0-22560 GCA_949630135.1 Balakata baccata | reverse complement strand
GAATGTCCAATTCATTGTCCTATACCGGTTATGAACATTTTTAAGATTATCTTTTACCAGAGATATTTAACTTATTATTATCAACACCTTGATAATAAATTCTCTGTAAATAATCAAATGGCCGTATATTTCATAGTATAATTAACTACTGCATTCATAATATAATCAACAACTTGAATATTTATTTATTATGAATGTGAAATATATATGTGTCCATTATGGTATAATAATTAATATATAAAAAGCTGTGAATGCACTAGGGCATACACATTACTGATAACATCGACATCATCTGGAACTTTGCGTTCATGGCTGTGGCATTGGCAGTGATTATATTAAGCAGGGACGAGCATCCCAGTATGCCCTTGAGGCAGTGGATTATTAGGTATGGATTGCAGTGCTTCGAATCTCCGGCCAATATGTAGTCTGTTAACATTATCTTAAGCAAGAACAATTAATTTGTGGAATAAGAATCTGCTGATGTTGCTTTGGTTTGGCTCTATCGACATCATTCTCAAATAATTGGGGATTTTGTAGTTTTTTTTGTGTTTGAAATCGATACTTGAATTGGAAAGGATGTCGAGCAGATGTATTTATGAGTAGGTAGGGATGAAGGCTCCAAGAATGGGGAAGAGGATGGTCAGCAGAGAGAGGTAAATAGAGATGGAGAGAGAGAGTTAGGTTGGTCTGCAGGTGAGGACGATCTCCAGGGAGGAACTGTAGTTTAAGATTTTTTTGGAGTTTAGGTGGTTAATTTGATATAAGTTAAGACTGTAGTTTAAGAATTTTTTTGTAATATTTTTTGAAATTCATGACTTTTTTTTTTGTTAGTGTTCCAAGATGACTCATTATTTCTAATATTCTCAGTCAGTTTTTATTTATTTATTTATTGAGTACTGGTGCCACATCAGCTAAATTAGATCATTTTTTTCCCTGGAAATTATATTTATTCAAACAATCAATTGTTTGTATATTAATATATAATTACCTTTAGTTGGTGCTATGATGTTAAAAAGTGTAAAAATTTCAGAGTTTTTTTTTTATATGTAATTAGGCCTTCATATTATATGTTGTTGCTGAGCTTGAATTCGAACTCTAGCTTTTATTATTATTAGTTGATGAACTGAATTCGAGTTAAACTCATTAAACATAATAAATACATTATTTACAATCCGAGCTTGAGTTTAATAATTTTGAAATCAGCCAATATCAAACTTAGGAATTTTTTTTTGTAGTATTTTTTGAAATTCATGACTTTTTTGTTAGTATTCAAAGATGACTTATTATTAAGATGTGTTGAGTCGTTTTTATTTATTTATTGAGTATTGGTGCCGCATAAGCCAAATTATATCACTTTTTTTGCCAAAAGTTATATTTATTCAAATTGATTGTCTGTATATTAATATGTAGTTACCTTTAGTTGGTGCTACGCATATTAAAAATGTAAAAGTTTGGTTTCTTTTTTTTTTTTTTTGGTAATTAGGCTTTTATATTATATTTTATTATTGAATTTGAACTTGAACTCAAATTTTTATTATTATTAGATAATGAGTTAAACTTGAATTAAGCTTGTTAATCCTAACTCAGGCTTTAATAATTGAAGAATTTACACAGAATACTAAATTTTAACTTCTTTTTTCAAAATTAATACTTTTTTTTTACCAAACTTTTTTTCATTTATACCTATTTTTTCAATTTTACCTTTCTTTATTACTTCTCTCTTTTCTATTTTTTTCTTTTTCACTACGATTCTTCAAGCTTTCATATGTTGATACAATTCTCATTCCTCGATTTGTTTAAGAATCCATAGTTGAATGCAACAATTAACTGTTGAAATTGAAATTGAAAAACTGACCTACCGAGTTATTGAAATCAACAGTGAGTCCAAAGCTTATGTCCTGAGTTCTTGAAATCAATGATCAAACTGCAAAAATCAAAGAAAACTTATGTCCATCTTACTTAATCAAAGAGCTCTTTTGGTTTCATTAAGCTCCTGGAATAAGCGTAGTTAATTTCACATAATTTCAAATGAGGCTTCTTTATTGTTGGCTTTTTATTCTTCAATTGGATTAATCAAAGAACTCCTCTAGTTTCGTTTGTCGCTTTCCTTTGAAATGACGATTAGATGATAGGTACTATTTGCATGGTAAGGATCAAACCTTGATTAATAAAGTCTTTATTTTTATTCCTTAAGCCTTGGCTTTTATTCTTTCATTTGGAACCTAATCTGCGAAATGGACAGAGATACCTCTATGTTTTGTATATATATTGGAAAGATTTTTCAATTAATTTCCTTATTTTTTTTTTAATTTTATTACTTTTTCTCTTAATGCATTCATAAAGTATGTCCAAGGTATACCCAAAATATCTATAAGGTATACTCGATGTAATCCCATGAAATTTTCAAAGATATACCCAAAATATTCTCAAAATATGTCTAAAATATTCGGACTTTATAGATTGTTGTCCATATGTTGAAAGCATCTCAAGATATACCCAAAGTATGCCAAATGTATACCGGACTTTATAGTTTAAAACTGTTTAAGCTAAGGTATCCCCAAGATATATCTAAGGTATACATAACTTTATAGCATTTGCACAATTGTTTTAGGCTCAAGATATCCCTAAGATATATTAAATGTATGCCCAAAATATACCGGACTTTATAATTTGTTCACAACTGTTTTTAGGTCCAAATTATCCCAAAATATACTTAAGATATAATCAAAGTATACTATGGATTATCTTATATTTTACTAAATATTTTAGAAGGAAAATATACTCGAAATATATAATTATAGAAAATATTTTTTAATAAAATTAAAAATTTATAATTATTTTTTTTTTTATATTTATGAAAAATTCCCTTAATAATTTTGAAATAAGATCTCAAGAGCTGAATTCGTGCTCGTAACAGACTTAAACGATCTAAGCATGATCTTATTTCGGCTCGGCTCCTTCGATTAAAGCCCTAGGCACTCTCAAAACCCAGTTCCCACACATTCCCCTTCTTTTGCTATTTGCTCTGTGGTGTTCTGTAAATTTCCATGGAGTTTAGGTTTCGAGCCGTGGACGACGGGCCTCAGTCCTGTTTCTCTCCCTCTTCCGCAGTCGGATATTTCTCTGGACAAGCATTGCAAGGTCTTTCCCTTTCTCGCTTCCATTTTTCTTTTTGAATTTGTTCTGTTCTGTTTTTAATCCCTGAAAGTTCATATCTTTTAACGTCTTTTCAGTGGACACTGAAAAATCTGGGTGCTGTTTGGTTGCTCAGAAACTCGGGGAATAAAATTAAAATTTTTTTTTTTAAATTTCGCTATAATTTTCGAAGTTACACATATTGCTTTCTTCGGAACCAAACCAAAAACTCAATTTTAATTTTCATTATTTGTTCCTCTCAGCTGCCAACTATCAGATTGTTGATCCCAGACAAAACCCTGAACTATTGCAAAACGAAATAGTCCAACGAGAGGTTGAGAAAGAGCGTATCCGAGAAGAGATAATTGCGGGGGAGGTGGCGCGACGGCGGGCGCTCGAAGCTGAGGTGAGGAGGGAGCTCATGATGGAGAGAGAAATGGTGATGCGAATAGCAAATGGTGGAGGAGAAGGGGGCCTTTCTTTTGAGAAAAGAATGATAATGCAGCTTCAACACATGTCGAATTCCCCTTGGATGAACCAATTTGACAACCGCCGGCTAGGTGAACATTTGCCATTACCTGGTTGTGATGTGTCCGATCCATGGTTGCGTTCTTTGCGGTTATCAGAATCCTCGGTGCTGGCTGATGTTAAGCCTGCTTCAGAAGATAAATTAATTGTACTGGTAAGTTCTAACTAATGTATATTTCTAGTAACTTTGTTATTTTTGTTGTTGTTGTTGTTTTTGTTTTTTCTCATTTACTCTTTTTAGGAGAGAGTTTATTTTGTTATGCTGTATAGGACATATCTGTGCTGGCTGTTTCTTTCTTTTAAGGTGCATGTTTTGGGAGTTTCACTCAGGTCATGAAGTAGCAAGTATGTTCATGTGACTGTTTTAGACTAAACATCTCCTGCTACTTCAGTTTTGGTGGCTTTCCTTGCTTAAGTTTACTTTTATTCTAGAATTTTCACATACTCAATGTATACAAAAATGCAAAAATGGACCTCCAAAACTGGGGTTTGGGAAAATTTAGAGACACGTCTGCCTCCTAAATAGGCAATTTCCTTGTTCCTTTCAAGTTCTTATTGACCTTTTTTTGCTCTTTGAATTGCCAGAATCCTTTGGATCAACTCTCAACTTGCTTTGTTATCGAGTGGTCCTGATAGAGAAGTGCCAAAAGTAGGAATATTCTAGAATGGGACACCTAGGTGTTTTGCTTGACAAACAATTTGTGTAGGTGAAAATCACATGGTTTAACAATATGGCTTCATCCTATTTGTCTTGTACGTGTGAAAACTCATTGTTGCCCTCTTTGACAACACTTGACTTGGATCCTTTTTATATGCTCTATAAGGCTTGAGTTGGCTTACACGGAAAATTGAATGGAACTTTAGCCTTGAAAACAGTTTGATGTTAAAAGCTTTCTTTGCAATTTGCTCTTGTAAATTGGCACTTTATTAGACTCCTATGCATACGTTAGATGATCCTATGCATATAATACTTCGTTTGTACAAGATCACTTTCTTGAAATTCACTTCACATGTACAATGCACTTCAAAAACTAAAAAATATTTTGAGGGGTTTTAGTAAAGAAAAATATGCATCAAGGGTTCTCTATAAATCTATCCCCTTGTCAGTGCATATCTAATGTGGATGGACTACACACCGGACGGGTTTGGGGGAATATATGTACAGCAAACTGTCTTGATTTTAGTCTACAGGCAATAGCATTTGCTCATATAGTAGGACCAAAACTCACAAGTTCACATTGATCAACTCAAGTAAATGAGGTGCTGGACTTTGAGCTGCATTCACAAATGCTTGGGCCTAGAAGCTGTATGATCCCCCATAAACAGTAGTAGTTGTGTGCACCAAGGCCTTTTCCATTTCTATAAACCATGCATTGAAGCAGTTATGGTGATCTTAGACCAAATCGTCAGTGCACTTGTTTAGTCTTGATCTTCTACTTAACTCTCCCCAATCCCCAAGAGAAACTCCTTTACAGACTGAAGTTTTGCATGTTAATGCCAATAAAATAAAATTAAAAAAAAAGGAGAAAATGAAGAAGTCTGAAATTTTGTGCTTTACTGTGATTGTTAAATCCATATAATTCTTATAAAAGTCTATCTTCTTACAGGGGAAAAAATGGGAAATCTTTATATAAATTCAGCTTTGGTCTGTTAATATTTTTTAGACTTTATTCTGAGATCATCAATAAAATTGTGCGCATAAATAATTAGTCTGTCATTGATTGCTCTACTGTTTTAGGGCAATGAAGGGCCATTTTGTCTAACAAAAGTTTTTAATAATAAAAATGATTGCATTTAATATTGGATGCTGATTCTTGCAACTTGACTGCCTTAAATCATAATATGGAGTAACCATTATCCAGCGCACAATTACTGACTATGGTGTTCATGACTTTTAATTAATCTTACTAAGAGCACCAATTTTTTGCCAATCAATTGATTGTTTCCTTGATGATTGCATATTTTGTTACTTAAGCTTGTTCTTTTAAATGTGATGTTCCCACTTTGTGCCTTTGAGAATTGACTTCACAGTTGCTTTGGAAGTCTGAAGCCAAAATAAAATTATAATTATCACATAAGATTTATATAGCACGGAATGGATTAAAAAAGAGATGAAAAGAGATTTCTCTTAGGCTACATTTGAATTGAGGAATTTCAAATGAGAGAATTATAACAATCTATGGATTTATACCAAATCCATCGTTTGACTACTTAGAATAGGTCAAAATCTATGGATTTTCGAAAATCTCGCCTACCAAAATCTTTCATTTTTGAAGAATTTGTTTTCCCACCTTAAGTGCAAAATCTATCATTTTTATAATGAGGGATTGTTCACAATTTTTTTTTTTTTTAAATTTCAAGATTGTTTCTAATAAATTAATGTTATTCCAAATTTATCCTTAAACTTAAAAAGACAACAAAAAAACATTTCTTTTTATTTTAACTAATTATTATAGCAAAAAAAAAAAAACCTAGAACTTTCAGGTTTGTATCAAAAATAATTTGTGCTTTTAACTTTTTTCAATAAAATGAACCAACTTTTAATATTTTATCAATGAGAAATGCCACTTGTCCCAATACTTAGCATAAAATACTTGTACTCTATCCACTAACTCACTTGTTTTATTCAACTTGCATTAAAAGTGCAAGTATTTTATGCTAATTGGGATAAGTTGGGACAAAAAGTGTTGGGACAAGTAATATTTCTCTTTATCAATTTAGTCATTCTAGTTAATTTTTTAGAAATAATTAGTGACCTATTTGAACTTTTTGATGAAAATTTTTTTAGCGACTAAACAGCCATAGTTGTTAAAGGCACACTAAGACAATTAAAGACTCTTATTGCCTGAGGTACAAGGCAATGTGTGCGCTTGACAAAAATGAGGTGCAAAAAATAAAATGAAATAAAATAAACCTAGAACTTATAAAACAATACATACATAAAATAAAATCATGATCATAATATTTTCACTTATCTAATAATAACAATTTTTAGTGTTTAATATATTTGATGCTAACATTAAACATGCAATGAATTGTCTTTCTCCGATCTCCACCATTTGCTCAAAATAATCTATCCTTTTTATATAGTATTTTGTGAGAGAGATGAAATGGGTAGAGTTTAGAAAATAAAAATTTCAGCATTCAGAAAGATTGACAAGAAGAAAGAGAAAGAAATAGAAGAAGAAAGAAAAAGAAAATATTAACAAGAAAAAAGAAGAGAAAAGCAAAAAAGAACAAGAAAGTTAAGAAGTACCTATTGTTGGAGGAGCTAGAGGCTAGAACAGAAGAACTAGAGGCTGGATGGAAGAAAAAAGAAGAGAAAAGAATGTCACTCAGGTGTGCGTCGCCTTAGGCTTAAGGTGCACCAAGGTGCATGCCTTAGTGACATCGCCTGCCTTTGGGTTGTTTTGGCGCTAAGGCTAGCACCTTATGCCGTAGTTGTGAAAGACACACCTCAGGTGTCAGGCGCACAAGGCGCTGGTTGTGGTGCCTTGAGCAACCCAAAGGCGAGCAATGTTATGGAGGCGTGCGCCTCGGTGCCTCGCGTTGGTGCGCCTTCGTGCTTCTATTCTGCATTATAGAAGTTTTCTGATTTTTTTTCTAAGAAAATAAGATATTTGATTTGAAAATGGCAGAGCTTGTGCCTTGTGATGTTGTGCATGATTTATGAAGTATTTATGATTTTTATTCATTGAAAAATTATGCAATATTTTATTTATGCTGTTTAATACTTAATGGAGGTTGAGGCAAGTGCTGGTGCTTCGAGTGCACCTCGTAATAATAATTCTAGAAGTGACCCAGGTTGGAAATATGTATGCATCTCTAAACCACCCAATACATACTATAATATTAGTACTACTCTACTCTAGGACTATGACTTCTAGTTATTTATAAGACTATATTTTACTTTTATTTTATCTTTTGCACATGTTTTTTATTGTTCTACCTATTGAAGATTATGCCTTAATCTTTTAAATTGCTTTTCTTTGGTATTGAGTTAAGTTTGTGGTTTTATTTTATGCATATGTTATATTGTGATATGAATTCTATGTTTATTTTATTTTATTTTGTGTGCCTTACTTTTGTTAGGAGCACGTCTCGTTTTGCGCCTTGTGCTTCAGGCGATAAGGGCCTTTATCGTCTTGGTGCACCTTTCGCCTTTAACAACTATGCCTTGTGCGCCTTAGGCGTGCCTTTGACAACTATGCAAACATCTAACATATAAATGCTTTAAAAGCATTTTATTTGCTCGCAGGCAAAATAATTTTAATATTTCAATAATAATAGCATTGACTGAGCAGCTGATTAGCCAAAAAGTTTAGATATGTCAGTAATTCTTTTTATCAGATTGGTTGAAATATTTAAATTAAGAAAATGTCAAAAATTCGTTTATTTAATTGAAAATTTTGAAAATACAAGTTATTTTTTATACAACATTGAAAGTTCAGTTTTTTTTGGCAATTTAGCCTTATTATTATTATTATTTGCATAATATAGTGTTAATTTGTTATAATTTTTAAATAAAAATGATTTTATAATACATTGTTTTTTTTTTTAAATATTAGAATGATATGTTGGGAGTATCTATGTCGGTGTAGAGAAAAACTACTTCTGTGTAAACATAGGCTTAGGCTAGTTATGTGTAAAAAAGATTACTTTGTAGACATAAGCTACTTCTGTGTAGACATACTATGCTATTTTCAATGTATAACCATACAAGTGCTTGCAATTATATATGATTTTTGTTTTATTTTTTCATATGATTGGTGACAGTTATGTCATTTTCTATGTATAACTGTATAAGTTCTAGTAATTATATGTAGACAATAATTTACTGAAGAAAAATCTATTGTTAGTAAAGGATAAAATTGGAAACTTGTTGTTAAATCCTTGTATAGTGATTCAACCAAACATGAGTGCAAGGAAACTATATCATGAATGTATGGATTTTATAGTCAAACCAAATTGATAGAATTTTAGAATCCATAGTTTTTACAATCAAATCCATGGATTTTGAAATCTCTCAAAGCTATGTTTGGATTGAGGGATTTTGAACAATTCATAGGTTTATGACAAATGCATCTTTTGGCTACTTAAAAAGTCAAAATCCATGAATTTTAAAAAATCGCTCATCCACCAAAATTTTTCATGTTTTAAGGATTTAACGAGGTAGAAAAGTCCAAAATCTATAGATTTTGATAAATAAGATATTGGTACTAGATTTTTTTTATTCCAATATTGTTCATAATAAATTAATAATAGTTCAAAACTATCCTTAGTCATAAAAAAAACAAAAATTATTTTTCTTTTAATTTCAACTAGTTGCTTTATTATTATTATTATTTTGCATATTATAGTATTAATATGCATTAAATTATTAATAAAAAATATTTTTAGCAATGTAATTAAACATTATAACTTATAATAACTTTATTTTTTTTTATTTTTCAACTCTTAAAATAAACAATTTTATTTTTAAAATTTTTAAGTATATAATGAAATTGATTGTATATACTTAATTAATAATAAATTTTCAATATTTAATTAAGGATAAAATTAGAAATTAATTGTTAAATTCATGAATTGTGGTTATTGAATCAAACATAATTGTAAGGATAATTACATCATCAATCTATAGATTTTATAGTTAAACCAAAGTATGAAATTCTTAGAATATGTAGATTTCACAATCCATGGATCCATAGACTTAAAATCCATGGATTTTAAAATCTCTCAATCTAAATGGGGCCAATTTAAAAGATGCCTTAATTGTGAAATAGTTAGTAATAATTTCTTGGAGTCAAATTTTAATGATTTTATGGTATGTGCATTATCAAAGTACAAATAGACTTCTTATTCTACAAATCCTGGTTATTTGTTTTTTCAATAAAACAAAAAAGGCTTAAAATTGTAATAAGGACTCCTAAATTATGCGCTATCTCTAGTTCACAAAAATGTCTAATTGGTGGACTACAAATGTAGTGGAACTTCACATGACAGTTTTTAGTCCTAAGACTATGAAACACCCTAGAAGTTTTTATTGTAGAGGAAGTACTTGTGAGCTTCTGATGCCATACTTGATGGGATAGAGAAATGTCTTTTTCATCCTTATGTGTTTTTTTTTTTGCTAAGAATATTGTTGCTTGAACAATCACCAAGAAGAGGGGATGAATTGGTAATCAAATAAAAATTTTATGCAAAGGCAAATATAAAAGATATAGTAGATAGTAGGAAGATGATAGAAACAAGAAATTTTATAGATGTGGGGTGTTAACTAACCCTATTCTCCTCCCCAATCGCAATTGGAAGTTCTACTAATCTAATCCTTAGATGTACTTTGAGTTTCCTAGATGACTCCCAACTAGATGTTTTCTCTTTGGCTAACACTGAATCCAAATTCCCTTGTGTTTTTATGAACCATACAACATCCAATTCATTGTGTTTTGGCTCACACAAAACCCTTACACAAGTGTCCCAAGTGTTTAAGGCTAACACTTGAACCTTATACAATGCTAAACAAGCACAAAGAGATTGAGTTATATATTTGCAGGAATTTTGACACTTCTGAGTTGGTAAGATATCTTAAATAGCCTTTTGGGGGGTATTTATATGTTTCACTCACCTATTAGCCATTACATAGAGTGGCATAACTCTCCTAACGTTCTTTTATACAAGCATTAATTGCTACCTGCAAAATGGGGTTTGCAATTGTGAACTTCAATTGTCCACTAGATATTGACATGTGGCTCGCCTGATTGAGTCCCGGTTCCAACAGCTATATTAAGTCAAACTTCGTGGTCAGTCCACACCTTCTGCAATCGGGAATTACCTTTCCTGGTCTGCTTCGTGGTCATGAACCTGGTCGTGAAGATAGACTTGATCATTGAGGTTCCTAGCATCGAATGACTCGCAGTTGTGAACTTTGAAAGTTCATATGTGCGTTGTGAAGGTTGGAGACATGTGGCACTTTGTTATTGAGACGGCTTCAATAGTCATGTTCTTTTGAACTTCGCGGTTGCGAACCACCACTTCACAACGTGCAGTTGCGGGTGCAAACTTGCTTGTAACTAAATTGCAACTCAAGGGATTTTTTTCTGTACTCTCGGGCATGAGACTGGCTTCGCTGTTGCGAATAGCTGCACGGGTGTGACTTCACCTTTGAGGGCACAAACTACACGTCGTCAACTTTGTTTGATTTTTTCACTAAGAAAATGATTTCCTATGGACTTGAAACTTGATATCCTAACAAAATCAAACAAAGTTGACGACGTGTAGTTTGTGCCCTCAAAGGTGAAGTCACACCCGTGCAGCTATTCGCAACAGCGAAGCCAGTCTCATGCCCGAGAGTACAGAAAATGATTTCCTATGGACTTGAAACTTGATATCCTAACAAAACAACACTCAAGGAAGATATTATTAACAATTAATTTGATTGTCAAAATCAAAATAGAGATCTATCACTGAAACGTCAACAAATACAATTTGAATAAACCTTTTTTTTCTTGCGGTATTTGTTAAAATAGCACTAGGAATGCTACTAGGACTACCAGCTAGCATTCGTCACTAGTACCATCATTGATTAAGCAATGGATTCATGTCGTATTTTTGTTATTTTGGACCCAATTCTCGAAGGAGAACACATTCTTTAGAGTATTTTTGTCAATCATTTGAACTTATCATGCTAGTGAAATCTCTTGTCAATTAGGTGATGAAATGATCTGGTTTCAACTAATTTTTCCTTTTCCTTTTAAGTCAAACTATAAACAGCTTTTTGGTTTTTTTCAGTCTAGACTAACATAGCAGTCTTGAGAACTGTATATTCAAAATGTTTGAATACTGTTGCTACTTGAAATTATGTTGCTTTTGTCTGAAGAAGCATGTCAATGCCTCCTTAGACTTTTAGTATCAGCATGTAGAAAAGAGAAACAAAAAGAAGGGATAAAAAAAATAAGAGGTTCCTTGTTGACATAAATGTTTAGCTGAATTATAACTTTAAAAGACTTATTTTATTGTAAGAGGCATTTTTATCAAATGTATTAAGGAATTCTGTTTGTTGCCTTAGAATGTTCTTTTGACAAGCTTTGCGTATGATGTCAGATTAAGCCATTAGTTTTACTGTGGAAACCTTAGGGTAAAAAAGGCAAAGAGATGGAAAATGTTGGAAGGTTTAATTTTGTAATGAAAATGCCTTTTAGTGGGCACGGTTGATAAATTATTTCTCTTTAGCCATAAACTGTGACTGATCACTTGAAATTATGCAAATATCAGAGTTCCTGTGTCTTGATCTGTGCCCGATCAAATGTGAGTTAATATTTATTGATACTTTCTACCATTGCCCCTCTTGTTCTGATTTATCAAAACTGAATAAGTGAAAGTAGTGTTCCTTTCTTCCTTGTCAAGTAAGGCTGTCATGAATATGATTTGTCTCATACTATGTTTGAATATCTGTTGCAGGCTAAGCCTGATTTAAATCTTTGTGGAGTGAAGCGGAAGGCTATGACATCACCTACAGGAGGAGCTGGTGAACTATCTAACACTGTTTTAGAAAAGAAACCTAAGGAAGAATGGAGTTGTGCCCTATGTCGGGTTAGTGCGTCTAGTGAAAGCGCTTTGAATGAACACCTACAAGGAAAGAAACACAAGGCTAAAGAAGCGATGTTGAGAGCGAATAAGATGGCAAAAAATCCCAGTTCTGTACAGATGCCAAAGAGAAGCCTAAAAAAGGCAAAAATTGAAGGGGAATCAAAGAAAGTTGATGAAAGCGAAAATGATACAGACAAGAGAGAAAAGAAAGGAGATGTAGCAAAGCATCAAAATGATGAGCTGCCATTGTGGAAAAATGAAAAAGCAGAACACTCGGAGAAACATCAGCTAGAAAGGACACAGAGAAAGGAGAGAACAGAAGAATGTCAGACAAAGATGAAATTTCCGTTCTGGTGTGAAATGTGTCAAAAAGGCACTTACGCTGAAGTGGTGATGGACGATCATAAAAAGGGGAAGAAACACCTTGCTAAGCTGCAGAAAATTGGTCAAAATAGTGAAGCTTTACAAACCATCATCACGAGGGCATCATCATTGAAAGCTGATGAGAACAGAGAGGATGCAGAAGTCGCTGAAACATCGAATGAAACAGGGAATGTTAAAACTAATGAGACAGTAACAGAAGCTGTTTCTCACACAATCAGATGACAGCAGAAAACGTTTTAGGTGCAGATGATGAAACCAACTGCATGGGGTCAATTTTCACTGGCAAATCACCAAGTGAAATGGATAGCCCAGCTGCATTGTGAAGGTATCCAATTATCCTCTCTGGACAGTAGAAATAGAACGCTAGTTATATTTTCTGTTGCTTAGGTATGATGATAAATTTAAAAGCTTGTAACTTGTTTGAATTACCCATGAATCCCTAGAAGTGGAGTCAATGAAAAGCATAGCTATCCTTATAAATTAATAGGAGAGAGCTCCTTTCTTGACAAGGTGTTTAAAAAATCAACACGTAATATAATTTACCATTGACTTGTCCTATGGAAAAATCTCGTTACAACAATTATTGATTGAGTTTTTATATAGATAGCCACCTTTTGGATCGGCATTAGTCAAACAAGCAAAAAGATAGTAAATTGCTTATCGTATCATATGAAGTACCTCGGGTTCAAATTCCATCTTGCCTATAATTTTTATATTGCCACGCGATTATCCAATGTTGCTTTTGCTGCAAAGAGAAGTGCTCTCTTTTATGTTTTTGTTTTTTCAATCTTGTAGCAATGATTTATGTTGCCAAGTCCACAAAATACATATGCAAGTAAGCGTCATTAAAATAAGGAAATTTTTTAAAAAAGAAATTATGAATTTTTATCAAATTTTACAATTATATAAAATTTTTTAAAAATTATATAAAATTTCATTTTTGAAATAAATCTAGTTTTGATACTCCTGAAATTTATGTGGATTAACATAATAGAATAACAGATACTGATATGGATTAAATTTGCTTACTAAATTAAATAATTAGATTAAATAACTAGCTCTCTAGTTCAATAATCCAATTATAAATAGATATATTATATACAATTATCATATTTAATTTACGTTAGTATTAGCTATTTTATTCGGTTAATTACGTAATTGTCAGTTAGGTTCTGAGACTGGGTATGCGTTATCGAATCTAAATTTGTTACAAAAATGAAAATTTATATTTAAATAGATTTTTTTTTAAGAATTAGATTAATTATGATATTTTATAAAATTCAGAATTTTTTTTTTTGTAATTTTTCCTTAAAATAAAGAAGAAACGAAGAAGAAAACTTGATTTTTAATTATTTTTAATTTTACTTGAATTTTAATAATTTTTAATAATAATAATAATAAAAAAAAGAGTTTTCCACTTCTAAAAATCATTAGCAAAAACTTCTGTAAAATATTCTATTTTTCCATAGAAATAAAGTGGTCCAAGAAAGACTTGAGGAAATAAAGAGATTAGATCTAAATGAGTTGAAAAGAAAGGAAAAAAGGAATACTTTTTATTTAAGTATGACTTAATCCACTCAATCAATACGTATTATAGAATCAAATCAATTCCTACTTTAAGTATTAAGTATTGAATCTCTTGTCTCAGTTAGTTAAGAGAAGTCATGGAAGCCGAGGGCTGTTCCTTTAACTTGTATTGATGATAATTTGACTCCACTGAGAAATTGAGCAAAAAATAGCAGAATTGATCTATTTTTTGTGTACCAATTAAAGTATTTTGAAATGAGCTGAAACAATGAATTTTTTTTTTTTCCGCACAATCCATGATGTCCCACCGCATTAAAAAGTGGCTATCTTCCACTTAAAGCACCCATTAAATTGACCTGTGCAATCGGCCTTCGTCTTCCCTTCCACATTTCCACATTTACATTAATTACATCAATAAAAATCCAATTATAAAACTCCTAATAATTTATTTATAATTTATTATCTCAAAAATTATTTATAATATAAAAATATTTTAATTTTTATTTTATAATTAAATAATATTTCTATCTTCAATGTTTACTCAATTGGATATTAGTTTTTATTTAAATTTATCTTATATAAATATTTTATATCACACTTTTATTATAAAAATTAGTAAAATATTTAGAATTGTTGTTGAATATTTTAAAAGTATATTTAAATTTTTTTAATTTAATTAACTGTTTTATTTATTTTTTGTAAACTATTTTTTTTAAATTTACTTAAAAAAATAGTTATTTACTTATTTCTAACTAAAAATAATTTTCAAACTTCAATAAAATTGAAAAAACCAAATTTTTTTTCCAAAAATAGTTTTTTCCAACCGGAATTCTAAACAAGCCCTAACGGCTAAAAATAAAAATATTATTTAGTTACAAAATTAAAATTAAAATATTTTTAAATTACAAATAATTTTTGATATACTAAATAATTACAATTTAAATAATTAAAATATTATCCCCGGTCGCAAGATTAAAATAAAATCCAAACTTCACGAAACGCCCCTTGAACATCACTATTCGAGCCAGTAATTCATGCCAGCGGTGCCGGCCTACAGATTTTAACCTACAAGATTCTGAAAAACATGATTCAAGCGGGTTTTATACGTGCCAGCCAGCCTCAGGGTAACAAGGAAACCTATAATCCCTTTTTTTAACATGACCTAAAATCAAACCACCAACAGAGACAGAAACTTGGAACCTAAATTGAATCATTCCAAACCCAACACCGAGATTAGTCCAAACCCATACCTTAAATGGATTCTGGATCATGACCAAAAGGCTATGAACACAAATTTGATATTCTAAGCATTAATTCATTGATTTCATCTATGATTTATATAATCTATGGAACTATTTTTTGACTTTACAGATAAGATAAAAATGAAAACAAGAGTTAACAATAACAAGGCAAGGGAAACTTTTCCAACCTCAAACATATATGACCTTCAATTACAACTGGAATAACAAAAAAGCTCAAACCCTCAAAGCCACCTGATCTTGCCATGATATCTTCCTCTTCCCTGCTCGGCTTGAACCATTTTCAACGCTCCTACATGCCGATAACTTCATATCACTGTGTTCATCATTTCCACCTCTCACTGATAATATCTTTGGTTCCCCTATGCTCATCACCTCACCATTTGACTGTAATTCTTCTTCCTCCCTCTGCAACAAATTTTAGTCATAACATATTAGTTCAAGTCCAAAAAAAAAAAAGCTTAAATTCATAGCTTGAGTGGTTAACAATAATTGAGTACCGAGATCTCGTTCAAGTCAAAAATTGGAGTATTGTTTCTTAGACCAGCATCTTTTCCACTGTAAATCCTTTCCTTCTGATTCATGTCTGGAATTGCCCTGGAATTACGCAGGGCAGCCTCTTTCACAATGTAGCTAAGATCAGAGTTTGAAACAGGGATTTGCAATGTGGTTTCCCTCTCACTACAACTTTTTTTCTTCCTGATCAAATCCATTCGTGTAGCCTGGGGCTGCATAGGCACAGCAGCATTATTCCCGCTATAATTCCTTTGTTTTCTCACAGTTCTACTTCCATCTACTAAGTTCAGCCTTTGTAATTGTAATTGCACATATTTTGGCTCTGGAGCTAGACTTTGAGATTGGTTTTGCATCAAATACTTGTATCGCTGCCTCAGAAATCTGCAATTGAACAAAAAAACATGACCCATATTTAACCTTACAATGATATATATTTCAAACTCCACAGCAATATAAAAAATGAAATATATACAAAGCATAACAATATATAAAGCTCATGAAAATGAAGAACCGTACCTGACTTCAGCCAGTAGGGTCATTTTTTTCTGTTTCATCATCTCAAATTTATTTTTCTGAGCTTCTGTTTCCTGAGAAATATTTAAAACTAAAAGTCCGTCAATAATTAACTCAACTAAAGCTATTTGATTTGAAATTCAAACAAATAAATAAATCAACCAAAAGCTTTACAATTATACCTCCAATGCTTAAACCAAAGTAGGCACCCAAAAATCAAAGACCATGAGAAGAAAAAGCCCTATGATATAACGTGTCACAAAAAGGTTTTACACTCAAAAGAGTCAAGTGCTTGACATAAAAGAAGATAAGGGTTGATAACTCAAGGATGTGATTTTAGCTTATAAAAGGAGATAAGGGTAAAGGGAGTCATTAGTAGAGCATATCAATCATTTGAAATTTCTAAAGAAGGAATAACATAAGTATACAAAAAAATTGAACATAACAAAAACTAGATCATTGATTGAACCCATCAAAGGTTAAATTAAAAGACTAAATAGGCAAGATAAAAAAGGATTTCTATTGTTGAAATTCACAAGGCAGGGAGCCATCAAATGGAAAATTCCTAACCAAAATCAAAATACAAAGCAAGTTTTCAAGTAAAGCAGAATAGAATATATATACAAACAAGTAAAGATAAACATAAATCAAAAACAGAAATCATACAACATGTCAACTGAGCTTTCTGAATACAAACATCAATAAACCAATAAATCTCCACTCAAGTTAGCCTGAACAAATGTTTGGCTTATAAAGTGTCCTCATAAAACTTGGGAACGAAAAGTTTCGGTATTTCCCCTTTCTAGCCAATTATCCTCTCCAAACCAAACCAAACAAAGGGGCATGATAATGGGGAAAAGTTCTTTTAAGCAAATCATATTACACCCAAAATCTAAAATTTTATATTCTATTTTTTTTTAATTTGTCAGATAAACCAAACAACTATTAGAAGAAGCAAACGCATATGAACAACTCCCACCAAAGCTAATATGGGGAAAACCGGATCTAATAAAACTAAACCTAAGAACATATCAAAAATCTCTTACCGTGTACAAATCCTCATAGTCCTGCATAAGACTCTGATGCCTGAGCCTAATCCTTGTATCCTCAAACACAGTCGCATATGAGGAAGGAGAAGACTCAAAAGGCTCAGCAATTCCTTTCATCCTCTTCATGATCAGATCAAATCAGATTCCAAAAACTACCCAAAAGGCAAGAATAGAGACTTGAAGGAAGAGGAGAGAACTAAAAAGGAAGGAAGAAAATTGAATAAGAAAGATGGAAGGGAGAGAGAAAAAAGAGAAGGGAAGAAGCAATAAAAGGAAAGGAAGGTAAAGAGAAAGAAACAAGAAAGAGAGAGATGGGAAGGTTCTCGCTTTCCTGTTTTCTCTGTGAAACTCTGACCAAGACAACGAAAACCCAAAGAAGCCCACATAATTCGGTGAAAAAATGTTTCTTTTGAGAGTTGAGACAGTGATGAAGATGGGATTTTTTGGGATTTTTTGGGGGGTTGCAGAAGGGTATTTCTGGTAAAAAGATTGTATTTTTATTTTGCTGAGTGAGAGAAAGGAGAGAGGTCTTTGTGAGGTGGATTAGTTGGAGGACAACATTTTTACACTACGAAGACATCTATGCTACTACTATCTATCAATCAATCTTCCCTTTCCTTTATTTACCCTCTTCTTCGCTTTTTTTTATTTTTTTATTTTCTTTTTGGGTTCACATGAATTTTGGTCAAGTTGGGCCATTGGAGAGAGAGAGAGAATTGGGGGGTGTGGACTCCTCTTTCTTTCTTACTTCAATATTTTCTTTCCATTTTTTTTTTTCTTATCGATGATTTAATAGAGAGAGAAAGAAAAAAAAGAACATTTCTAGAGAAAGAAAGTGAGAATGGGTTATGAGTGTTGAAAAAGCATAGCTAAGAGATAAATGGGATGATGCTGTTTTTTCTGATGTGTTTGATGTTTGTTGCAGTTGTTGCTTTAGTACCTTATTTTAGGCTTTGGATTGAGAGAGAGGGAGGGAGACAGACAGACAATGCTTTCTCATTCTCACACATTATTATATAGGCCTGGTTGTCTATTCAATTTTTGCATTTATATTTATGCCCTTGTAGGTTTTTTTGACATTAAGGATGATCTCTCTCTCTCAAATATTCTGTTTTCTCTTCCCAGTTCCCACTTTGACTTGCACCAGAATTTGGTTATTAAAACAAGTGTAGAATACAACCCAAATTTAGCTTGGAGACAACACTTTTTGCAACAAATTTTTTTAATGACATCTTCAATTTCAAAACCCTATTTGAATTGCAATTTTTAAGTTCTCATGAGTCAAGGCTACCAAATTTCACATTTGAGGACAATTTGGTAATTTGGAAACTATACCTAACCTTATGGGCTGTTTGCTAAAAAGTCCCTACCTTGACATGATAACATCGTTCCTAGCCCATGTAAATCCTGATGCTCATGGATACTCGGCCTGCCTGGGTTGGAAAGCTCAAACTGCCCATACAATGGATTGTTATACCATTGACATTGTTCATATAGCAATATGGACTAAAGACATATTATATATGTAAAAAATGGTGACAATTTTATAAATGAAATAAATTTGCACAGCTATCAAACACACAACGTTAATTTTGTAAACATTTATCATCCGTTTGTAGGTATATTCATTTGTTTATTAAGAAAGATTCATTTGTTATAAACTGTAAGTTTATTAGGAATTAAGTAAAAATTCAGTAGTTTATTACTACAAGTTCATTTTGTTTTAAAACTCTAGATTCATTTCATTTGTTATAAAATTGTAGGTTCATTACAAATTAAGTAAAAGTTCATTAAAAAAGTTTATTTCTTGTAAATTATAGGTTCATTATTAGTAAACTATAACTTATAAAATATATGTTTATTTATTATAAATCGTAGATTTATTAGCAATAAAGTAAAATTTCATTAGTTTATCAAGAAAGATATTATATATAAATTGTAGGTTTATTATGAATAAAGTAAATATTCATTAGTTTATTAATAAATGTTCATTTTTTTATAAACTATAGGTTCATTATCAGTAAATTATAACTTATAAATTATTGGTTCATTTGTTATAAAATGTAGATTCATTAGCAATAAAGTAAATGTTCATTAGTTTATTGAGAAATGTTTATTTGATATAATCTGTAGGTTCATTAGGAATAAAATAATAGATTTATTAGTGTTAAACAGATGGCGCATTAAGAAGGGGAGCTGAATTGGTAGCAAATAGAAATATTCGGTATAATGAATTTATTTGAATATTTGAGTAATGAGCAAAAGTAAATGCGGAATAGTGAGGAAGCAAGAGAAGAAAGAGAAACAAGATTTATAGAGGTTCAGGTGTTAACAAACCCTACTCCTCTCCCCTACCGCAATTGAGAGTTATACTATCTCAATTAAGGATACAAGAGAGTTTTCTAGCTAACTCACAATTAGAGAGTTTTCCTAACTCACCTACACTTAAGTGTTTTCATAAGACTCACACTGAACTCAAATACCTTGTGTTTTAATGGCTCACACAACAACCAATTTCTTGTATTTTGAATAGGTTCACATGCAACCCAAACAAGAGTTTTTTCTCGCTAAGCTCACTCTTACAACCTATACCAAAGTATTTAATGTTAACACTTAAACATTTTTACAAAGTAAGTTAGGAAATAAATTTGCAAGAGTTTTGACACACTTAAAATAAAGCTCTTATATTCTAAGGCCTTTTGGAGGTCTATTTATAATGTTTACCTTTCAATTAGCCGTTACATATGGTGTTAAATCTAACATTCGAAAGATGAATGATTA
This sequence comes from Balakata baccata, assembly GCA_949630135.1. Lineage (NCBI taxonomy): Eukaryota > Viridiplantae > Streptophyta > Magnoliopsida > Malpighiales > Euphorbiaceae > Balakata > Balakata baccata. Next base: position 2,282 of record CATIWF010006528.1, on the reverse strand, counting down.
AAAGTTGTCTAATAAATACAGTTTCCCGGTCGGAAAATTCATATATCCGTTTGAGCTTTACATGTGGCAGCCTTGGATTTATTCTTTTCTTTAATGGCTCTTTAACGACTAGTCTCAGTCAAATTTTCCGGTCATGAAACTACGTTTCTAGGTCGGGACAACTTTCTGGAACTTTTGACTTGAAGCTTAAAATGTTGGAATCGAGCACTTCTCGTGGGGGGAACTGCCTTTCTTGAGGGGGAAACTATCATTCAATATTTGATCGATTTGTTCACTAAGCAAATAAAATCCAATTGACTTAAAACTTTGTATACTGTCAAAACAACACTAGACGAAAACATTAGTAACATAATTTAATTTTCAATATCAAAATAGAGATTTATCACCCTAAGGTCAATAATTAGTTTATTCATAAATGCTCATTTCTTATATTAATACATGTTCATTTCATTTTTTTATATAGGTATGAATCCATTAAATCTTTTTCAAAGAAACTCAAAACGCAACAAAAAATTGGGACAAAAATAGCAACATGTGAATGGACACTAGTATTAATAGATTTATATAATATTCATTAGAAAATGACAATGTATGTATGTATAAAATTTAAAAATAGAAAATGAAAAACCAAAGGAATAAAAATTGTCAGTTAATGGCCATATACTTATTAATTTAATAATTAATCAATCAAATTTCTATTTCATAGTTCTCTCCACTATTTGGGACCGAGGACTGCTTATATTAGATGGATCATGAAGTATGCACACCCTTGCTCTCTTTCTCGCACATGTGAATGGACAATATGGACCGGAGTCCATAATATAATTTTCCCATAAAGTTAAGTCCAATTTTATTTTTCCTAAATTAAATTTTTTAATTAATTTTTTTTCTATCCACAAAGCCATCTATTTATACATTGGCAGAATCCCTACCTAGCTCCTAAAAGTGTCCGAATTTCTCAAATCGCCCTCTTTATCGGTTTTTGGCTTAGATAGCCCATTAAATCCTATTTTTGGACTAAGTAGCCACTTGAACCTCATGAAAAAAAGACATAAATGGCCACTACATGCTAACATGGCATAAAAAATGCTTATAAGTGCAGGTTAGAGCACATGAATGTCTTATAATTTTACTTTTTATGGAAAAAATTCATTATTAGCCCTTCATTTTTTTTAATTTTTCAATTTAAATCCCACTTTTCTAAAATTGCTTACAAAATTACCATCTTCCTCCTTCACCAAACATTCACCACTACTTTATCTGGGTTTATTTTGGCTCTCTTTTGCATCCTCAAACAATCAATTAAGAATTAAAACTGAACAAAATTGGAATGGAAATCGATTGGCAATGTAAGATAATGATTGAATCAGTGAAGCATACCGAGTCAATCAAAGAGAAAGAGAGAGAGAGAGAAAGAAAGAAAGAGTGTAACTCTCCCCATTTAGTTAAGAAGTGCGACTTTCTTAACAATAGGCATTGCGCCGAGAATAAATTTCCCAAATCAAATCCCTGTTCAAAATTCAATAACTCTTGCTCATCTATTGAAAACTTAACTTTTGTGACCCTTAATGAAACTAAAATTTTGAGGGTAATAACACTAACTACTTTAAAAACCAGTACCATGAATAGAAAACCATAACTCGCAAGAAAAAAAGACCAGGCACATAAGCGATAGAAAACCATAACCCTAAGAAAGAGAGTCCTCACAACAATTTAATGTTTTTTTTAAAAATTTCAAATGGTAAAAAAAAAATGAAAATGGTGTTTAACACCTTAGCACACTAAGAGGCTAGTTGTATTAATGCTATTAGCGCAAAATCCACCTTTGCGCACATATGTTTTACACTTTTGGCCTTACCATAATTTTCTATATATAGTGGTCATTTATTTCATTATTCATTTGGTTTAGGGGGCTACTTAGACCAAAAACATGGTTTAAGGAGCTATCTGAGCTAAAAACCGATCTCGCGGGTGATATGAGAAATTTGGAAACTTTCAGGGGACGAGCTAGAGGTTCTACCTTTATACATTAAAAGTAAGATTGGCTGGTACTGTAGTAAGTACAGTGGATTTTCCAAAGTAGCCTCTAAAATAAACAACATAATTTTAGCCTTTATATACACCCAAAGTCCTTTTTGATCTTTATGAAGGGTTTTGATCATGTATCACATACATATAACGCAGCGGAAAATAAAAATTTTCAAAACCCGAATCAAAGGATTTTCATGTGCCAATTAAAACTAATTTAATCAAAGAAAATTCAGAATTTATACCTTTATAAT